>JAEQBH010005890.1:0-265671 GCA_016808115.1 Tetrastigma voinierianum | reverse complement strand
TCCATCTATCCATATCCCAATATACACCCCTTTCAAGGGGCCATTAAATTCCACGTTTAATTATAAAAATATGAAAAATAAAACATTGATACAGTCCATAAGAGTCCCGATCATGGCCCTCTTCTGTAATTACATACACATTATTTAGGCAATGATAAAAAGAATTTAGATTCTGATTAACATACAAAAATACTTTTTACAAGGTAATATCAAGGCCACACATCGGCCTCCTTCATAATCATAGCCTAGTCGGAGCACCGTCTCCTTGTACACTTACATTGCACAAAAGGGATTACCAGCGACGAGGTGAGCAGTACCTAGTAGAAAATTCTCCTACAAAGGGCTGCTCCGCCTAAATGCACATGCAATGACATACCTTACATCAAACCACATTCCATTCGAAAAGGCAATCCTATATGGAATATTTCATGTCATGCATGAGATGGGACTCCTCATGCCGCATGGCAGAGTCTTTGACAGGACTCCCTCACACATCTGAGTGCCCAGGGTGTGAAAGCCGGAGTCATTGGTGTTTCACCCAATGACTTAACCCATTAGACAACCCTCCAATATTCATTTTAATTTATCCAATCCCGTGTGTTTTTTTGGATCGCGAATTTCCGGGGTCTCACAGCAGGCTTTGCACGCCTTCCGATACTTTCGCAAACTTTCATCGCTGAATACATATGTCTGACTAAGAATAAAATTTGGGTATTTCACCCTGGGAGGGATTTGACCCATCTTGCTTCACCCAAACACCCAAAATTTATATTTATTATTGTTTTATACAGCCGTGAGTCTCGATTTTGGACGTGGCCCCATTTCCGAGTTCACCACACATACACCAAGAATGGTGAATAATAGTACCATGCACCCACACCCGACTCAACGCGATGTGATCGTGCATATGAAATGCAATCATGTCATTTCATACTATGTCATGTTATATGCAACATTTATAAATTCCGGATAATTATATTTCCTACATATAATTTCCATTCATCACAATTTCCATGTTAATACATCACGCAAACACATATTAACATGATTTTTACACATAACAACATATTATTTATTTTCTAACAATACACTTAAAATGATCATCTTGGACCCATAAAACGGGGCACCTTCGATCCCTTAGCACTCTAAACCGGTTTTGGTTTCATTCATCAAAACTTTGTGATTCCCAAAACATAATAAAACCCAAAGACATCGGTCTTGGGATCAAAACCAAATCTCAACATAGTCCGGGACTGTCTGGAACTAATCCCAAAATTTTCAATATTCAATCCTAAAAATCTTGGAATTTAAAACACACGACGTTTGACCCGAAGGCTACCTATGCTATTAAAATGACCTTTAGGCTGAGAAATAATCAAAAGTAGGAAAATTCCTAACTATCTTAGAGTTTAATGAAACTCCTAGATTTTGTACCAGCTCCATAGCCCTCGTTCGTGAACCGACTTTACCTTGCTCGTGAAACCGACGACTTGATTTCCGTAGATCTTAGAGAGAGGGAAAAACCCCCTTTTTGTTTTTTTTCTCTCTGTCTTCAGTTCGTTCTCTCTCTCTTTTTTTTTCTTTCTTATTCGTCCCAACTTCCCTTGTTTGCTCCACTCCCATTCCTTTTAAATTCTCATTTTTTTTTCTTTTTTTTTATTTCTCCTTAATTCTATTTTCTTTCTTTTTCTCTTTTAATTCTTATCCCACGAGATATTCTCCTTTCTCATTTCTTTGTTGGGATAAAATCCTAAAGATTTCTCCAATATCTCCTTATTTTTCTTGATTTCTTTTCCATTATATTTTTTTCCATTAATTCCTCCACTTGCCATGGCTCAATGTAGAGCCACTCACTGAGATGCACACATAGCTCATGCCATGTATCACTCCTAGATTGTCATGTGGCATTCACATGATTACCATGTGTCACGAGCACAGTGCCTCGAAAAAATGAAAATTCCATTTGTCTTGAAAATTCGTGAGGTAACTACATTTCGCGAGACGAATTCAACGATGAAGTCTTTTTCGTCATCCGAGATCCTGAAAATTTTAGGTTTCCCAGCAGAAATTCACCCGGATTTTATCATTTTTGGAAAAGGTAGCCGCTTTTCTCGGAACTCTGGTTTCAAATACATAAATGGGGATCAAATATTCAAATTGCGGAGAAGTGGCTCAAGCCCATGACTTCTTGTCAAACCAAGCTCTGATACCGTGTTAAACGACCAACTGCCCTAAGGATTCGGGTTTAATATGAATACTATGCTTTTTAACACACACAAACTCAACTCATGCTCTACAACTGTATCGTTGAGACCTTAATCTTATTGGGTCAAGTAGCTTGATATATCAATGGTTTTCTTGAATCATATTTACATGAGTAATGTGCATATATCCTTCTTTGACATCCATTTTAAGGGGAGCTGATCAAAGCTAACTAGTAGGCTAAAACCACAACTGCCACCTACTTGACCAACTTAAGTTGATAATACATTTATTCTAGAAGAGCTATCTGAGGAAGCTTAGAGCATTGTTTGTTCAGAAAAACATAGATTTATGTGGAAATGTTGAGAAAAAACTACAAGCGAAGGAGAAATCCTCTATGTTCAAATCTATCGTCCTTGCGAAACACCTACACGCATTAGAGACTTGGTGATTAATAATTGTGAAAGCCTTGAATTTGATTTGGGGAATAGGAATAGGAATGGGAAAGAAGGCGAAGACAACACTCGAGGGGTTTGGAAGCCTCACGACATTGATATTTGTAAGTTACCAAAGTTGGAGATTTTCCCCAGTGGCTACTTCAAGGACCTACTACTTCTAACCTTTACTGCAGTTTAGCTTATTTGTTTCCGAATGTGACAACTTTAGAGCATTGTGGGAGAAGGGAGAGTCCCTAAGTCTCACATCCCTCAACACCCTTGAGATTGAAGATTGCCCATGTTTCTCAATTATGCCAGAGGGAATGGATCACCTCATTGCCCTTAGGCAACTGAAGATCACAAATTGCCCTCAATTATCAGCTTTGCTAGAAAAGATGACCCACCTCTTTGCCCTAACACACTTGACCCGTTCGAATTTGTCCCCGAATTGGCTAAGGATGCCAAACCGAGACAGGTCAAAGCCCAGATTAAAGTTCTCATTTCCAACATTTAGATCTTGATAACTCGTCAGTGATTCAGGTAACATATATAAAAAGATACCATCTCTTCTTTTTTTTTTGCACCTTCTTTAAATTCCTTTTTTCTTTTTTGTCGGGTGCATATATTTTCCTGCTGATCTTAATTTACTTGTGTGAAACCCCGAGAAAATCTAATTTTCTGAAAAATGGCGAAATGGTAATTTCGGTCAAAATCCAGAATTTTTCTAGATCTCGGGTGACGAAACGGACTTCATCGTTGAAATCGTCTCGCGAAATCTAGATACCATGTCAAATTTCGTCGAATTCCGAGACAGTAGGAATTTCACGTTTTTCGAGGCACGTAGAGGAGTACGGGACACTTGTCACACTGTGAGTAACTCGAGAGTCACCACGTGTCAAGATGTGAGCAAGTCAAACATTGAGCTCAAGTGGGGCTCACATGAGACACATGGCATCATGCCATTAGAGGAAAATCAAGGGTAGATGGATAAGGGATAAGGTGTAATCCCATGGGCCAATTAAAATTTGACAAATGGCATGAGAAGACAAGTCTCTTGTCTCCATCTTGACTAAATGGGTTGGGAGAGAGGAGAGGAGAGAGAAATACCAAGCGAGAAGGAGATAGAAAGAGAGGGATTTTAGAGAGAGCTCTACCTTCTCTGCAGAGATTCGGCGATCGGACCGTCGGTTCTGGTGAGGCAAAAGGAAGAAAGTTGCTCTTTGCTTGCAAGGGCTACAAGTGGGTACCGGTTTTGTGAAGTTTCGACAAACTCCAAGAGGTAGGGGTTTTCTCCTACTTTGTTTATTTTTTATTTAAGTGTTTTGTTAATGGTTTGGTTGATTTGAAGCTGTGAGTAGCCGTTTGATCGGTCCCAAAACTTGGGACTGAATTATGGGAATTTTTAGAGCCCGTTTTGGACAGTCCACGGTTTGTTGGGCGGCACTGTGTGATAATTTATGCTGTAAATTATGTTTTGGTGTGTATGAGGTCGGAAATGGCCATGGTTTTCGGTTCCACAAGGTGGAACCGATGTTTGGTGAGTGGGCTGCCCACGGACAGCCCACTACTCAGTTTTGGGATTGTTAAAAATAGTCCCGGTTTGCATTGATTGGACCAAAACGTCCATGTGTTATTTGCATGAAATATTGCTAAGATGGATGACTTGAATTGTGTGGAATTTAATATGTTAATGCATGGAATTTGATGTATTAACATGATGTGGTGATTTAATTTATGTTAATATATGCATGTTTTATTTATTAGCATGAGTTTGTTGGTATTGGCATCATGCATTCCATATGCACTGGGGCATCCTCTAATATTAGAAGTGAGTGCATGACATGAAATTGAAAGAAAAACGAAAATGTTTGTGAAAGGAATTTCGAGGAAGATTTTCCGAAGAATTGCCTTGGAGAGTTGTCCAACAGATCACTTCGGATGAGGACCATGACTGTTTCGGAGAAATATCCAGCAATTCGCCTCGGAGGGTAGTCCAATGTATTTATCGAAATTCGGTAGTGAGTTTTCGAGAACAAAAAGCTTTTGTTTTGAAAACAATGTTTTCTCATACATGGCTTAGGCAAGTGTGAGGGAGTCGGTGAGGACTCGAGACATGGGGTTTGACATGTAGACATTCATGTAGGATCATGTATTTGCTTGAGTGTGTGTTTACATTGAATCATTGCATGTGCACTTAGGTGGGGAGTAACCCATGTAGGAAAATTCCACTACTGGGCATTGCTCATCCTGTCAAGGGAATATTATTTCAGGTATGGGAAGCGATCGGGAAGGCAGCACTTATTAGAGGCCGTTTTGAAAAGAAAGTCGGATTGTGGCTTTGTTATCTTTTTGTAAAATTCTAGGCAAGAGACTTAGTTTTGAATAAATTGTAATCAAAACAATTTGTAATTAAATCCTTTTTGTTTAATATATGTTTGTATTAAGAGTTTAATCAACTCTTGAACCATGTAGTATAATTGGTTGGATATATTTTGATGAGTATGACGTGTAGGCCAATGTGGCCAATTTTACTCATGTGTGTGTCTTGTGATACGAGACGCAGAGATTTTCCATAGGTTGACGGGTTATCAACGGACACCCCGAGATCGGGGCGTCACAACTTGCCCTATTGCTTCTACTATTAATCATTGTGTTTATTTCCTTTGTCCTAAATGAAATCCTTTTTTTCTTCTTTTTGTTTGGTCAATTCAATTTCAATAGTTATTTTATCTCCACGTTTTAATGATACATAACAAACTGATGCTCTAGGTGAGGAAAGAGGTCTTGATGAACCAGATGAAGGAATGAGTGAAGAAGAGGTAAACGAAGAAAGATTTGTCCCACTCTGAAAATCACACTCTTGAAGGATATATGGAAGTCAAGCAACGTACCACTCCACTCTGTAACTGTTAGAATTGAAACATTGAAGAATTTGTTGATCTGTTCTGAAATGTGAAGCAACCATGCATGCACGGAAGGCTTTCTTAGCCATTGATGTATTCTATATCTTGAAGTCTTGGATTCTACCCTCCCCCATTTCTTTCTTGAACTCACTTTCATAAGTTGGATTTATCCCACAACGTATGTTTAATTAATTTCGAATCTTTTGCATTGTTTGTATGAAAGATAATATTGTGCTTGTTTTAAGTTTGAATTAAGTTAATTTAGTTGTTATTTATGAGTCATTAATTGTTTGTTATTGAACCAAAAATTCACGATAAATAGATGGATATCCTGTTCTTGTAGCTTAATGGATGGTTATGAAGGTTAAGATTCAGACTTCTACATTGATACTTTGTTTGTATATAACGATAAATAGATCTAAGACTTCGCTTTTATTCTTGTTTGGTAGTATTTTCTGTCTTGTAATTTTAAAACAAAGAATTTTCCCATTAATAAGACCTACCTAAAGTAGTTAAGAGCTTACGTGGGCACATGGAGGGTAGGGGTCAATGTTCGAGTCTTAATAGGGACAAGTTGATGAGGAATAGACTATTATATATGATGTAATCCAAAGTGATTAAATGTCAATATATATCTATATATATATGGATTTATTGAGTTTAAATCTGATCTTAAGTTGAAGACTAAAGATGCAACACCTTCTTACCTTAACAAACTTAGGCTCCGTTTGGAACTCGAAAAGTACTAAGGAAAGAAAAATAATAATAAGGAAAATTATTTTTTTGGTTTTACCGTGAAAAATATAGAAGAAAATCAATCGTCACCAGTACTACTGGAGCGGGATGAAGAGACACGTAGGGGACTTTGTTCGACGATGTCTCACGTGTCGGCGAGTTAAGGTTGAGCGCGAGAGAGGCGGTAATTTGCCGACCATTGGAAGTGGCGAGTGGAAGTGGGAGCACGTCACGATGGATTTTGTGACCCACTTGCCCGCGGAACAGCGGAGACATGATCGGTATGGGTGATAGTGGGCGGCTCCACGAAGTCGGCACATTTTCTAGCCGGTGCGGATGGCCTTCACATTGGAGAGATACGCGGTTGTATATTCGAAGATAGTCGACTACGCAGAGTACCAATATCCATAGTGTCGGATAGGGCAGGGTTTACGGCGCACTTTTGGAAGAAGAGAGAGTTTCCAAGGTATGGGCCTACCTGGTGACCATGAGTCTGACTTTCCACCCACCGGATATGGAAATGGGTCGACGGAGAGGACACAGCCACGGTGTTAGAGGACGTCTTTGCGGGCATCGTCTGGATCATGGGGTAGGCGGGAAGAGCATTTGCCCTTAGTGGAGTTTTCCTCTGACAACGAGTTGTCAGGTGGTATACGAGATGGCGCCATATGAGGGCGTGTATGGGAGGTCATGCGAGATCACCGTTATGTTGGACCGAGGTGGGAGAAGGCTCCATCGCGGTCTGATCGATTAGAGACACCTCAGAGGTGAGCGATACGACAACGTCTTCTCACGGCTAGGCGGCGGAAGAGCTATGCGTGTACGATGATCCTTAGAGTTTGAGGTTGGAGATCACGTCTTAGCGAAGGTGACGTCTTTAAGAGGGGTGGTTAGGACCAGAAAGCGACGAGGAAAGTATCGTAGGAGTTTATTGGGCCCTTTGAGATACTCGAGAGGGTAGGCACTGTAGCGTACCGGTTGGCTTTACTGCCCAGCATGTCAGGTGTCCATGAGGTATTTCACGTCTCCATGCTCCGGAGGTACACTCCAGATCCAGCTCATGTAGTGGATTGGGGAGAGATTGAGGTTGATACGGATGGGACCTTCGAGGAGGGACCAGTGTGCATTATAGATAGCCGGGATCAGGTTTTGCGACGCAAGACCGTGAGGCTAGTAAGGGTACTATGGCGGCACCGTGGAGTGGAGGAGTCAATGTGGGAGCGCGAGGACACGATGCGAGCAACCTATCCCTTCTTGTTTAGGGATGAAGGTACGTGGTTTAGTCGTTTAATACCTAAATGACTAGTTTACATGCATGGTATAGTGCACGTTGCATATGCATGTGATTCGTAGTGATTGTATAGAATTTCGGGACGAAATTGGCACAGGAAGAATGTAGGGCAGAAAATTCAATTTTACGAAAGAGACCAAAATGGTCATTTCGGTAAAGTTCGAAATTTTCTAGATCTCCGGATGGCCAGAAGCGGACTTCACCGTTGGAGATCGTCTCGTGAAATCCTGGCTTCCACGTCAAATTCGTCGGTCAGGGAGACAGTCGAAATTTCACGTTTTTCGAGGCATCGGATGTCGGGTGCCGTAAAACGGGTTTGAGAGACATGTGATGTGACAAAAGTCACCTACTACATGTACCCATGTGACACATGTTGCATGACTAGAGAGATGATGGAAATGAATGGTCGAGATTATGCCAAGTGTCAAAATCAAGACAAAAGGGAACATAAGTGGAATTATGAGAATTGTTAATGAGATAAGACAAAAACCGAATAGTTGTCTTCCCCATTTTGAAAGCCAAAACGTGCAGGAGGTGCAGTGGGCGTGGGGTTTGTGATTTTAGAGAGAAGGGCTAAATTCTACTCTAGATTTCAAACCATTCGGACTGTCGGTTCTGTGAATGAAGTAAAAGAAATGATACACGTGAGGGCTCTGCAGCGTAGACACCGATTTGGTGGAGTTCCGAAAACTCCAAGAGGTAGGGATCTTTTTCTACTTGTGATATTCTTTGGCTAAGAGTCATGTTTATGGTTAGGGATATTCTGAGGCTTGATTTAGCGAAGTAAATTCGTCTAACGCTGAATTGAGTGGAGAAAATCCCGAATTTGGTGGCGTGAACAGTGCCAGCAGAGTTCCATTATTCATATGAATAGTGACGTGATTTTAATTGTGATTTTATGATGTTGAGTGATTCAAAATGGAATTGCTTGTATTTGTTAATTGGCCCATGTGAGCTAATTTTGGGTGTTATTGATTGTGGATTTGCAAAACATGATTTATGTGGATTAATTATGTTAGTATATACATGTTTTATATATTAGCATGAGTTTGTTGGGATTGGCTTCATGCATTCCATATGCACTGGGACACCCTAGAATATTAGGAGTGAGTGCATGACATGAAATTGAAAGAAAAACGAAAATGTTTGTGAAGAAAGGAATTCGGAAAATTTTCTAAAGGTACTTGGAGAGTCATCCAATGAATCCACTGCGGATGAGGACCATGGTATTTCGAATTGTTATCTAGCAATTCGCCTTGGAGGGTAGTCGATATTTTGCAGGCTTCGATAGCAAGTTTTTCGAGAACAAAAGCTTTGTTTTGAAAGCTGGATATTCTTCGCGTCGGCTTAGGCATATGTGAGGGAGTCGGTGAGGACTCGGGACATGGGATTGGTCATGTAGACATTCGAGTAGGTTCATGTAATTGCTTGGATGTGATTGTTTGCCATGGCGTGCTTGACTTAGGTGGGAGTAACCCATGAAATTATCACTCTTGGGCTGTTCGCTACAATCGAGGGATCACTATTTCGAATTACGGGGTATCACGGGGAAGACAACGCTCACTAGAAGCCGCGTTTAGAAGAAAGTCGGGTTGTGGCTTTGGCATTGTCATTTTATATAACATGTATTAGAAATTGTACATTTTAATATATGTTTGGTAAAGAGTAATTTATTAACTCTTAAACTATTGTATATAGTTGATGTATTTTGTGATTATTAATGCAGGGGCCCAAGTGGCCATTATTTTACTCGCATGTGGACCCTGTGTGGTCATTGTAAATTGTTTGGACAGGTTTTCTACCTTGGGTAGAGCTCCCCATACAAAGGAGACTCTACTCGATTTTCGTGAGTGGTGTCGGATTACCCAACATCCACGAGTATTCCGCAGGTTGACGGGTTAATCAACGAGTTTGATTTTGGGTGTCACATAAACAGAATGAAGTTCTCAAGTTTTCAATATCATATCAAGTCCTCAAAAAACAATAACATAAGGTGCTATTTATAGACACCAACAAAAAACTCTAACAGATAAATAAAAAAAAGTATGATTAAATAAATAACTAATAATAATAAAAATAATTATTGGACTCTTAAACTTCCTATCTCATCCTAGGCTTTAAATATGGGCCTTCATTGCCCCATCATTCCCCCTCGAGGTTGAAAGAATTTGTGACCTTGAAAACCCGGTGGATTGATCAATCGTCGGCAGAGTGGAAAACTTGTGGATGTGAATTGTCCTGATACCACACTATTGTGTCCCTTTACGAGACCCATAATTTAACAAAAATCAGACAAAGCACAACATGCAGGGAACCCTACGCAAAATACATGTACAATAGATAATAGCATGACCCATCCGAGGTCAAATATCATATCATGACCTCTTCGGGACCATCTACAAGTAAAAATGATCACATAGGGTCCATTTTTCCATACTCAAACATAATGCACAAGGATATAATATCATAGTCCTTAAGAGTTTAATTACAATACTCTTTACACAAAAACATATATTAAAACAGTTTGTTCTAATATATTTTACAAAGTAGGAAGAATCCCTACCTCTTTTGTTTTTGACACCTACTCGTAGCTCTCGTCGAGTAGACCAACTTTAATTCTCGGACTAACAACTTCCGACCGTCGGAATACCAGGAATTGGAGCCCTTTTCTTTTTCTTTTTTTCTTCTTTCCTTTTCCCTTTTCTTTTCCTCTCACCTTACCCACGGGATTTTTTTGGCTTGACTTGAGGAAGTTTCCTCTGTAACACCCCAAATTATATACTGACAATTTTATAACATGTTTAGGGTATAATAAAAGTAAATGTATATTTTTCTGGAATAAAATAATGCTAAAAATAAAATAAGCAAAACTCGAAATTAATACAAGTCAAGGAGTAGGGTGGTAAATTGCCAATTAAGGATCCAAATGACATAGAATAAGATTGTATGCGAAAGTAAAATTTGAATAAGTGGAAATGTAAATAGAAGAGAGTGGAGGACCAAAGGGTAAAATGAGAAAATTTGAATCAAAAGGGAGAAGACCATTTGGTCTCTTGTTTTGGAGAGCTCGTACGAGTAGAAGAAGAGAGGAGAAGAGAAGAAGAAGAGGAAGAAAAGAAAGAAGAAGAAGAGCAAAAGGTATGGAACTTGTAGGGAAACTATGATTGGATTCTTCGTTTCCCCCTGTCTCCCCCTGTCGTCTTTGTCGTGCGAGATCAAAGTATTGGAGTAAAATGTTGAAGATTTGTTTGCTTTGATTTTCAGATTTGTTCTGTTGTTGCAATTATTTCGTGATAAATTATCCGTTTTGATTCTACCAAATTATAGTTTTTTCTTTTCTTTTTTAGTCTAATTGCTTTTATTTGTTTGTCGTTTGGTTGATGAGAAACCGGAGGGAAAGGAATATCTCATTTTGATTAATTCCACATGCAATCATGTGAAATAGAAATCATTCAAGAGTTGCGTGTAATCCTATTTTTTGGCACGATATTTTTTCATAAATCTGTTGTCTAGAGATTTTGTATGTATGGAAGAAGGAGCTTCTCATAGTTGTTAACTGTCGTCTGAGTTTGGCTTGAATTATTGGTAGATGAGTGGTGCTTATGTTGAGTTTAACATTAAGCTTAGTCTGAAACATGAGCTATCAAAAGAAAGAAAAAAAAAAACCAAGAGTATGATAATGAAATTGTACCTGTGATCAGCTATTTGATTTACATACCTATGATCCACAATTGAGTTGCATTGCTCAAAGATAGCCCCAATTCCCTGTTGCTGAATGATTAGGGAAGAATTGAAGTTAAATTTAGTGTAGTGAATTTTGTTTAGTTGGACAAAACCAAGTCTATTGGAAGCCAGTTCCTTCGTCATTAGGGCATATTGTTGACTAATTTAGCAAACCATAAGTCTTCCCCTATATGTGTTTTGGGAATTGTTTGGTTGTGTTTTGGATTTGGGTTGGTTGATTGTAATCCTCAATTAAAGAATATTTGTATTAAGGAGATATTAGGGTTTTAGGGAGATGTTGTGAAAATGTTTAGCAGGATGGTCATGGTTCTTCGTCCAAACTCCGTTTTGGATGTTCTTGAACTCTATGGAAAGCTCTTTGAGTCTAGAATCCATCCAAATATATCTTGATAATATTGGAACTCATATTAGGTCCAGAAATCACGAAAAACAGTAGGCCCTGCTGGTTCTGCTCGTAGTCACTAGGAAGCCTCCAAATTCAGATGGTCATAATTTCTTCATTCGAACTTCGTTTCGGATGTTCTTGGACTCTATGGAAAGCCCTTTGAGTCTAGAATCCATCCATATATAGCTTGATGATATTGGAACTCATATTAGGTCCAAAAATCATGAAAAATAGTAAATTTATCTTTGGTTACGCTCGTAGTCAGCATTTATGGGAAGCCTCCAACCAGGATGGTCATAATTTCTTCGTCAAACTGTTTCGGATGTTCTTGGACCTGGAAATCCCTTTGGAGTCCTAGAATCCATCCATATATATCTTGATGATATTGGAACTCATATTAGGTCCAGAAATCACGAAAAACAGGCCCTACTGGTTCTGCTCGTAGTCACTGTTCATAGGAAGCCTCCAACTTCGGACGGTCATAATTTCTTCGTCCGAACTCCGTTTTGGATGTTCTTGGACTCTATGTAAAACCTTTGAATCTAGAATTCATCCATATATAGCTCGATGAAATTGGAATGATAGTAAATAACTCATAAGCATACATGGTAACCATAGTTATTCATACATATAATGAGATATAAAAAATGCAAAGATATGAATAAATGATTGTAAATATTGCATATGATTATCGGATGACTATAATTATTCAGGAATATGAGATATGTACTAAACATAAAATACACATAGATTGTTTGCTTAGAACCTGGTAGAGGGATAAATGGGAATGCCTATTAGGGAAAAACAAGTTTGAACTATCTTGTCAGTTGGCCCGTTTTGGTCATTCTGACGCCTTGGGCCCTTATAGATGGTCATTGTCTGGCATAATGATAACAACGCGCCCGGTATATAGACCCTTTGTTCGTACGGTGAGTACAGTGCCAGACCCCTTATAGTTTCCTTTATCCACTTCTAAGGTTTATGCGAGGCATGAAACATAAAACAAATGACTTGAATAACAACATCACAGTATATGAGCGTTGATAAAATGTAACATGATATGATAAGTAAATATGAGATTTGTATAAGCATGTTTAAATGATATGATATGTTAGATGTATATGCATATGTATAGAAGTGTGATGATTCGTGTTAGTGGTGGAATTACATTTCCTCTAAGCAAAGCTTAGCAAGGGTTTTCATCCAGGTGTAGGTGCGACGAGGCAAGAGGGTGGGACAGCCTTCATGGAGTCACCAAGGTCAACACATAGTTAGATGCCCACCAGAAGACTTTTTAGTCTATTTTGTATATGTAATATTCTTTTTGTTGTTTGTAAACAAATGTAAAGTTTTTGTATAAGTCGAACACTCCCATTTGTGGATCTTGAATATATTTTGAAATTAAGATCCCTTCTGAAGAATATATCTGAGATACATGCTTGTCAAATATATGAATGAACATGTTATAGTGTACAGGTAAAATTAACAGTGACACCCTCGCCCTATATCGCACGTGGGTGGCGGGTTAGGGGTGGCACATCCTCCCTCTTTCTCTTCTCTCTCTCATGGTCATGTGTCTTCACATGTTCTTTCCTTCATGTGCCATGTGTCACTTTGTAAGCCATGTGTCATGTGCCATGTGTCACATGGACACATGCTTTAGGTGGCACCTTCCACACCACATGGATCTCATGTCATGTGTCCTTCTCCCATGGTGCCATGTGGCACCACCCCATGTGTCACTCGACACTCGGTGCCTTGAAAAACGTGAAATTCCCACCATCTCGGAATTCAACGAAATTCGACTGGGTAACTAGATTTCGCAAGATGAATTCAACGGTGAAGTCCGTTTCATCATCCGAGATCTAGAAAATTTTTAGATTTTCCACTTGTACTATAGTGACAAATTACCATTTTACCCTTTTTTTAGAAAATTTGAATTTTTCTCGGGTTTTACAGAACTTGACTCCAAAAGTGAGAAATGTAGCAATCAACAGAAGGATCAAATGTGAAGATCATCCTCCTGTATCCAAGTAGTATCATAGTCAGAGATAGTAGTACCATTTAATGACGACGAAAACCGTCTCTAGGCGTCCATGACACATCATCAAAGATAATTTCCACCATTTCCTTAGAATACTGTAAAGAAGGCATAGTGGGTGCACCTTTGCTAGCTTCACCTTCAGACACACTAGAAGGCAAAGTAGAAGAATCAAAAGTGCCTCGATAAAGTAGAAAATTCTTTACATTGAAAACAAGGCCAATATCCATGTCATTAGGCAAGTCGAGAAAGATGCCATTAGATCCAGGTTCTGAATATTGGTAGAATAAGGGCTATGACTTGCATAAAGTTTTTAAGCGTTTTGTAATTCTTTCAGGGTGAATGAAAACCATGATGTCACCAACATTAAATTCCTTAGATCTACGATGCACATCAGCAGCCAGTTTATACTCTTCATTGCTTAGAGAAATATTCCGCCTAATCTCAGCATATAAGTCATGGATGTGTTTTGCAAAGTTTTCTACAGGTTCAGACACATGCATGTGAGGTTGTAAAGGAACAAGATCAATGGGTGTGTGGAGTGAGTAGCCATTAACAATTTGAGAAGGACTTTTACCAGTTGAACGGTTAACATAATTGTTATAAGCAAACTTAGTTTTTGACAAAATTAAATCTCAAACACCTTATTTTACCCCAACCAAGAACCTAAGCATATCACCCAAACTAAGATTAACAACCTCAGTTTTCCCATCAGTTTGAGGATAAAAAGCAGAGGAAAATTTTGGAGTAGTGCCAAATAATTTCCAAAAATAGCTGACAAATTTTACATCCCTATCGAGTCTGATGGTGGAAGCCCAGGCCATGTGGTTGCTGCTTCTCTAAATAATTTAGCAACATGTGAAGCATCATTGGTTTTGTTACCTGAAAATAAAATGTGTCATCTTAGAAAACATGTCAACAACAACCAAAATAGAATCATGTCCTCTAACGGTCCTAGAGCAGTAAGAACAAAGTCCATTACTAACATATTACGAGGTTCATGAGAGCAGGATAAAGGGAGTATATAAGCCAGATGTTTGTTTCATAGCCTTAGTAGTGACATGTTACGCATTGTGCAACTTATCCTAGCAAATCCTTTTTCGAGAGCTGATAAAATTTATCTTCAACCAATGCATAGTTTGTCCCTCCCAAAATGTCATTCAAGCGACACGCATGCATCTCCCAATTAATAATTCTCTAAATGATGTCGAGGTATGCACAATTTAGTCACTTTAAACAAATAATCATTTTTAACAAGAAAGTCAACATACTCATGACGGTTACCATTACTAACCTCATCATAAATAATACCAAAGTCAGGACATGCATAATACTCATCTTTTAATCTATCAAACCCAATGACATGAGCACTCATATGATGAAGTGTAATAGTTAATCGACTAAGTGCATTAGCAGCTTTGTTTTCAATACCAGCGCAATGATTAATCACAAAAGAATATTCATTCAAAAATTCAACCCACTTAGCATATCGAGCGTTCAATTTCTTTTGTGAGTTTAAATATCTTAAAGCTTGGTGGTCGGAAAACAACAAAAATTCAGTAGGCAACAAATAAAACCTCCAAAAATGAAGACTCTGCACTATAGCATAAAACTCTTTATCATATGTAGAATATTGTCTTTTAACGTCATTGAGTTTTTCATTAAATAAAGATATAGGGTAACCTTCTTGACTCAAGACACCACCAATACCTACACCTGATGCATCATAAGCAACCTCAAAAACTTTGGTAAAATCAAGATATCTCAAAATAGGTGCCTTAGTCATTTTGACCTTGATTTCTCTGAATACATGGCTAGCAGAATTATACCATTGAAACTCTTCATTTTTTAATCATTCTGTGATAGGAGCTATAATAGTGCTAAATCCCTTTATAAATCTCCCATAAAAAGAAGCTAAACCATGAAAACTACGAGTCTCAATGATAGATTTTGGTTCAGGCACTCCCTAATAACTCTAACCTTTTCAGGATCAGCTGAAATGTCATGTTCAGACACAATAAAGCCTAAGAAAAGCACACGTGGTTGCATAAAAGAACACTTCTTAAGGTTAACATAAAGTTTGGCCTCTCGAAGAGTGAGAAAAACCTATCGAAGGTGTTCTAAATGTTCTCCTTTGGAGGCGATAGATCAATATGTCATCAAAGTAGACCACCATAAATTTACCAATGAAAGGCTGCAGGACATGGGTCATAACTCTCATGAAAGTACTAGAAGCATTAGACAAACCAAAATGTATGACTAACCACTCAAACAAACCATCTTGTGTTTTCAATGCAGTTTTCCACTCATATCTTAGCCTAACATGAATTTGATGAGAACCACTACGTAAATCTATCTTAGAGAACCAACTAGAACCAGCTAATAGATCCAACATATCCTCAAGGCAAGGGATAGGAAATATATATTTGATTGTGATCTTATTGATGGCTCTACTATCTACACACATTCTCCAAGATCCATCTTTCTTAGGTGTTAACAAAGTTGGCATCACACAAGGACTAAGGTTATGCCTAACAAATCCTCTCTCTAAAAGTCATTCTACTTGCCTATTCAAGTCCTCTCTCTCTTTAAGATTCATCCTATAATATGGAAAGTTAGGCAGTTAAGAACCTGGAACTAAATCTATAGCATGTTGGATGTCTCTTAAAGGTGGTAGTTCACTAGGCAACTCATCCAAACTTCATATCCCAGCAAATCATCTATTAATTCTTCACTTCCAAAGGAACATCGACAATTGAAGAATCGAATGAAACTTCTTTTGTCACTAATGCTAAGCACATACCAATCTCAATTCCCTTTCTCTCAAACTTCTTACATTTTAAAATATGCAAATTCGTTCAGGAAGTTTAGAGATGTCACGTTTACCATTGCAACCTTCAGGATTAGCAGGTCTCAAAATAATGTTCTTACCCCTATCCTTAAATGAATAAATGTTATCTTTACCAAAATTGGTAACATTAAGATCATAAAGCCAAGGGCGACCTAAAAGAACATGGGCAACATCCATAGGTAGCACATCACAATAGATTTCATCCTTATAATCCCCTATTTGAATAGACACTAGACACCTTTGAGCATGGATGAAAATATCGCGATATATTGACTATATATTGTCACTATATCGTGTATCAGTGTCAATCGATACGATATATAGCATCGATAATAGGTTGATAGAAATATCAACAAAAAATCGGAAATGTCGGTGATATATCGGTTTGGAGGCAATATATCGCTGATAAATTTTTATTTTTACTGATATTTATTGAAAATTTTCAACAAAAAAAAAAATATTTGAGGTGGGTATCTCGTTATGGAGCAAAGACATAGGAGATGAAGATATGTGAGAGAGAAAATGAAAAATCTTTCCTTAATAATTAATATCGCTTATTGTATGTCTTCGCCCAATAATCATTGTCATTTAATTATTTGTAGAAAAGAGTCAAAGAGACGGTTGGAATTATTATGTATTCTTAATAATTCACTTGTCATTAATTGCCCACCAATGGGGAGGAGAAGATCAAGAGACGGTTGAAATTATTATGTCTTCCTTAATAATTACTATCATTAATTATTACAAAAAAATGGAAAAGACTGTAGGAAAGAAAATGAAGGGTCTTCCTTATTGATTAATATTAAAATTTAGATTGAAAAATTTTTAAATTAAAAAAAAATGATTATGCAAATCTTTAAATACAAACAATTTTTAAAAAAAACATTTATTAAATGAAATATTTTGAAATTATTTATAGTATTTTTTTTTTTAGAATATTATAAAATATAAATATAAATATAAAAAATTAGTCATAGTATATAAATGTTTAACTAATTATTTTGTATAAATCATAGAAAATGAATTTTAATGCTTTTTTCAAATCTAATTGATATTATCATTTCATATACCTTCAAACTAATTTTGATAAATAAATTGAATATATCTTTAAATTTTGAATAATTTATAAATAACGATATATCTATGATATATCAAATATCCAGAAGTAAATCATTACCAAATATATCCCAGTCAGAAATCGATATTTTAAGTATTGCCTTTGAGTGACATGCAAAGTATGGTCATTCACCCATACTCTAAGATTTGGATGGTTACACTTTTCAGGTTTAACAATTCATGGCATCCTTAAAAACCATATTCGATTTAACTACCTCCATCGATCACTAACTTACATTTCTTATCTCACTATGTATGGCTTGTGTGAAAAATACTGATGCGCTTCCAATTATCATTATCTACAATTGTGGATAGCACATCCTAACCACACCAACATGCTTCATCATCAGTCTTCATGAAGATCATCTCTTCATCACCAAAATAACCTAAAGTTAACAATTTGGTCTTCTAATCCTCCAAACTACTTTGTTCAACATCTAGCCAATGAACATTAGGGACATCGAGACGCAATATGACCCTTGTGATGACACTTATGACAGACAATCGATGAATTCCTAGCTTTGGACTCAATAGGAGAAGCAACATGAAGAGAGTTACGCAAACTAGACTCTTAGCTCATAATGTTATTGGACCTAGTATTACTGTTTGATGACATGGTGTGTAACTTGGGTGACTGTGTGTGCAAAGGAGGTTTGAACTTCGACCACGAGGCTTTTAATATGTCATCTACAGTATGTAGAGGATGCAATTTAACTCATCCTTTGAATGTCGAGACACAGACTGCTCATTAACAAAGCGAGTGCGAGACAACAAATTAATCTTCAGCATGGAACTCACTACACCTAAGCCTAGCTTCCTCAAATTTAGCAGAATATTCAACTACACTGAGAGTCATTTGTTTTAGATTAATCATGGAAGAATGTATTTTTCTTGCAACTTTGCTTTCATAACATCCCATTGGGTGATGGGTGGTTCACCTTGACGAATCATGTCTTGCAACATATTCTGCCAATACATATTAGCTGAATTGGTTAATTTCATTTTAGCAAACCAAATCCGTTCACTATCAATCATTTCGTACCAATCAAAATTTTCCTCAATAGCAACTAACCAATCAAAGAAATCATTAGGATCCATTTTACTATCAAATTCAGAAGCACTAACCTTGACTTTTTTTGTGATGTCCCTTTGAGGTTGTCTAACCTGTCTATCTTTATCTCTACCCTAATTACCATTAATCCTAGGCTAGTATCGCTGAGGAGCGACATATTCTCTCACCCAATTTGGTGGGTAATTTTTGCTTGGTGGTTGGTAATCTAATGGGAAGTTGACATTCGTAGCTCGAAACCGATCACATAGGTTGAACTGAAGGTCTCTTGTTGCAGGTAACCTCGTGTGAGGTTGAGAAATTGAATTACTACCCAAGTTCATTTTACCCAGATTGTCATGCAAACCATTTGTGAATTCATCAGATTGGTGTGAACCTCCAGAAGGATTTGAACCCCTAGTGTGTGGTGACCCAACGTGTTTTCTAACAATTTCATCAACAATTTCACCTATCTCATATTTACCCAAATATTTTAAAAGCAAATCAATTTTTCAATTTATTGCATGAGTTTGTTGTTTGAAGCCAGATTGATGTTGAGTCAATTGACCACACATTGAATTTAAATTACTTGTCGATGCAATGACTGAATCAAATTGTGCTTTATTTGCACCATGATGACGGGTAATATAGACTAGACTATCATTTAGATCTTGAGATAAAGCTTGTAGTCTTAAGTTAAAATTATTAAGTCTCTCAGTTGGATCTTTTGTGTTAGGTGAAGAAGAAGCTTCAACAGTATCACTTTTGGTGGCTGACATGCTGAGATAGAATCTAAAATTTTACTAAGTAAGGAAATTTATAAACTATATGCTAATGCAACAAATAAATCCAAAAAATGTAATGCGGTTATATATCACAAATTGCACGAGTCATGAAAGAATAACTAAAAAAACAAAAGGATTTTTTTTTTTAATACTCTTTATGCTCTATCAAAGAAACTAGAACCTAAAACAACCAAACAAATACTTAAATATCACGAATATTAACTGAGTTTTCAAAGTAAAAGAAAATGTACCCCGTTGAAGAACCTTTAGGATGCCTACAATTCCTTAACGTGGTTGAAAGGGAATCAAATAAAGTGTGCAATTCTTTAATGAGGACAATTTGATTGTATTCCCGAAACAGTTATCAAATGAGAAGTCCTCACAACTTTGAAGGACCAAAACAACAATTTGGCAAAACTTGATGCAATTTTGAAGACCAACAGATCGGGTTCCACTACAAAGATTGGCCCGGCTTGGCAAAGATAGGTCAACTGACAAAAGATAAGTCTAACGGCTCAAACCAAATGAAGGTCCAGCAGTAAATGTGGCCCAATAATCCAAGCAATCAAAAGTTCTGTGCAGGTACAATGAAACGCGAACTCTTGGCGGTCGAGGCGGCAGCCCGAACAGCAATGGTAACAAAAAGATAATAAGGCTGCGGTGGAGGAAACTGACAAAGGTGGTGGACATCGTCAGTAACCGGCAGGGGAGGTTGGGTAAGCGAGTTCGCGGCTCCGAAATCGATCCATTGGGTCTCTCTCCGAAGAAGATTGGAGAAGACATCTCTAAAGAACCCAGTAGAATTTGGAAGGGTCTTTGAGTCAAGTAAACTTGATCCGGAATCGGCATGCCAAGGTCTTGGTCATCCTCTCCTTGGCAAGCTCTAGTCATAAAGCCCTCCAAAGGCCCAGCGCCCATGGAAGACCAGAATATCAAGCACAATGGCAACCTCTCTCTCGACGATGTGATCAAGATCGTGAAGATCATGCAGTCGAGATCGATGGTGAAGGATTTGAAGGAGACTGCCATTGTGCCGCATGAAGGAGATTCTAGGCACGTGGGTGTCCGTAGGATGTACAGTAGATGGGAAGGATCCCAAGGATTTGCAAATTACCGATGGAGATGTTGAGATACCTCAAGACTGAGATCCAACACTCGAGTGAGATTTTTATTTTCTGAATATTTAATTTTGGATATTTGTGGATTTTTGAGGATCTCTAATATGAATTTCGGTTTGAGGTACTGACGTTTATTTGGTTAAAAAAAACGTAGATCAAGTCTTGATCATGGATCGAAGTTATGATACCAGAGTAGTATAGTTCATTTCCTGAAAAATAATAAAATTAAAGGAAAGCGAACAAGAATATGTGTTAGGTTTAGCCTTTGAACATGTCTCAAAGGAAAGCAACCACACTCTATTAACTCATTTCCTACCTTGATCCTTACAAAAGAAAATCAAGAAGCTTAGGTACCCAAATCTTTTTTGATCCTTGGTGGTTAGTAACCTTAGATTTTTCAACCTAAGTCTTCTTTGATTTAGAGATTGAGGCCTTTTGGGATCCATTTCTAGAGGACAAGTACTACTAATGTGTCCTCCTATATCACAAAAATTTCAAAACTTGTGGATTCTTTAACAAGGTTTTAAATATTTTCAATCTTTAAAGATTTATATCCTAGCCCTCTTTTATCAAAAACACATCTTTGGCTAGCTAAGATCATGTCAAAAGCCTTTTGATCATAAGAGAATTTTGAAAGTGAAGAGACTAACCATTCATTCTTTTTAAGTAGCTCCTCATTTTCCTTCTCAAGAGAAATTTTTGAAGCTTTAACTTTTAAAAAAAATTTCTTTTATTTCATCAAGTTCTTTTTGAAGCTCAAAAACCTTCTTCTTAAGTAAGGTATTCTTTTCATCAAGCTTGTAGATAGCTTTAAGCAATTCATCATATTCAAACATAAATTATAGCACCCCTTCTCGGTCCGACCCGATTGGCGAGTCCGAATCGGATCTGGGATGCTCATTTAATTCTTTTTTTTTTTTACCGTTTTATTAAATTTTCTTTTTTTTTTTCAAAAATGTCGCGACCCGAATCTCCAGCCCGACCCGAATGGAGGATCCAAACCGGAGCCTGGTTTACTTCGACCGTTTTTATTTATCTAATCAAAACATTTGATTTACGTTATTTCATGTTAGAGTTCTCATTTATGCGGAAGCATTTTCAAATGGTAGGCCCAAAAACATTTACATTTATACAAACACATTTACATTAAGGCATTCTATGCCTTTCATAAAAAGAAAGAGTACAAAACAATATTTCTGATTTTAACTCGTTTGATTACAAAATATCATTGATCAAGAATGCAATGTATGCACATGTCGAGGTATATACTTATACACCGCACGTTTTCTCTATGACTTTGTGCTTCTTGTTCTTGGCCTTCTTTCTTGATCACTCGATACCTGCACATAGTAAAAAAAAAAAAAAAACTACACGCTAAGCATTTTCATGATTAGTGGTTCTATACAATTCTCTATCTAATACAACATGCTTTTATTCAATCGTGCTTGTTACTCTATTTCAATGGTCAATGCATAAACAATACATATGCTTATACATTTGTACATACTTTCATTTACAAACATGCATTTTCAATGCAACAATTCCTTCACAATTCAATTCATGAGATTTAAGCACATACTCATAAAGATGTATTTGGTTTACAATCTCATTTTCACTCGTCAAGTTTGTTATGTCACCTTGACTATTCAATTTATTTTCACGATGGATTCCGCTTGGTGAATCCCGTCTTGTATTTCTGACCATTAATGTGCCTACCACGTTGCTTGTTCGGTTCATCATCATGACGGATGCCGATTGGTGCATCCCGCCACGTGGGTCTTTAATAATTCACCTTGATTCATTATGTCACAATATGACAATATCATTTGCAATTCAAATAAATGCACACAAGCAAATATTTGACAATTCATCACAATTTCTCATTTCAAAACATTATATAATTTCGGATTTCCTTTCAATTGACGTATGCATATTCCATACAATCATTTCACTTTTACATAGTAAACTATCAATACAATTGAAGTAAGGATAGAGATTCAGTGAACAAACCAATTTATCGATTATTTATCTCTTTAGATTCCAGTCCTAGGTCGATCGTCGTCTTCACCCGTACCTAGTCAATTACAAATTCTCCACTCTTAGGGGTTAACCAAATAATCGTGCTACGCTTCACCGAGGCAGCGAGGTACAATACGTTTTTCACTTAGTTTCATTCTTATTTGTACCCCCATTAGTCATTTATTAGGGTCCCTAAACAATCAGTGTACGAATACGGGACTTAAAAGTGCATAGCATGCAAAAATAGAGTTGTAGGAAGCAATGGTACTGGTACCACCTTGACTGGTACTGGTACCAGTCCCTCACTGCCAATGGGTACCGGTACCACTTTGATTGGTACCGGTACCACTTGTCTTCTGTACAATGGGTACCGATACCACTTTTTGGTACCGGTACCACTCGCGGGTTTTGCCTAGAAAATGTCAAATTTTGGCATTTCTCACCAATTTTTCTTCAATATACCTCCCCAAATCCATCCTACATCAAAACCCACCATGGAATCCACCCAAAACAACTCTCCAAAAAGTGGTTTGAATCGTGAAACCTTTTTCTTAAGTTAGGGCTTTTCCCAAAATCAAAATCACAAACATGAAGTTAGGGTTTGTTGTTTCTTACCTTAGATCTTCAAATCTCCTCTTTGTAAGTTGCTTGATTTCTTAGAAGCAAAAAATGGAAACAATCCCACAAAATCACTCTTTCTTGCAAACCTGGCTTTTCTCCTGCAGCCTGCTCTCATTCTCTCCCCAACTTGTGTTTGCTTTCCAAAAAATGAGCATTTAAGACCAAATTTAGTCTTTTAAATCCTTATCTCCTCAAGGCCTTGTTTGGCCACCAAAAATGCATTCTTTTGATTTAAGTTTTTCTCTAATTGCTATATAGCCCATAAATCTCTCTAATTGCACTTCAATTTTCAATATTCACACTTAGACCTACAAACTCATTTATATATGACCTTAGGTCCTTATTTTACATTTTCCAAATTTGCCCTTTACACTTAGGTAAATTTCCGGGTCCAATCAATTCTCATTTAACATATAATATTTGCATTTGTCTCTTAGCCATATAATTATTTATTCAAAATTTATTTAACAATTCTGGAAAATACCCCGAGATGGCTGATTTATACGGAATATATAATCTTTATTATAAAAATTCTAGGGTATTTTTGGGGCGTTACATAAATTCTTCATTATCATCAAAGTTAGAGTTTACCTCATCTTGGTCTTCAAAATCCATGAAGCACATGTTGGCAATTTCATTCTCGTTTTCATCATCGGATAAGTCTTCACTTTGTGTCCATGTTTCCATCATAGCTCTTCTCTTTTCTCTCTTGGCTTTGTAGAAAAGACAATCATATTTTACATGACCCGACTTTTTGCACTTGTAGCAAATTACTTCTTTTACTCCTTTATTTTCTTTATCTTCTTTTGAATGACCTTCCTTCTTGTAGTTACTTCTTTTATTGTAGGTCTTTCCACCAAATTTGTTCTTCATCATTAGTTTTTGCACTTTCTTTGTGATGAGGGTAATATAATCTTCTATGTTGTTGATTTTTGCTTCTTCAACAACTTTCTCTTCTTGAGCTTTGAGTGCAATGCTTTTCTTTTTGCCTTTTTCCTCTTGCATTTCTTTTTCTTATCTTACAATCTTCATTTCATAGGTCATTAAAGAACCTATAAGTTCCTCAAGAGGTAGCTCTTTCAAATTCTTTGCTTCCTCAATAGCTTCCGTTTTGGAATTCCATTTAGGAGGTCTAGAATTTTAGATACTTTTTCTTGTTCACTTATCCTTTTTCCCAAGCCTTCAAGACCATTTATAATACCTGTAAACCTAGTAAACATCTCAACAATAGATTCATTAGGTTTCATTTTGAACATTTCATAATCATTTTCAAGAATTCTAACTTTAGAATCTTTGACTTGGTTAGTTCCTTCATGGGTAATTTCTAGTATTCTCCAAACCTCCTTAGCCGTTTTGCATTGACTAATTCTATTATAACCATTTCTATCCATAGCACATACAAGAATATAAATGGCTTTAGAATTCAATTGAAATTTTCTATTTTCTTCTTCATTATATTCGTCAAGAGTTTTTAGTATTTTACACCCATCAACATCTTTTGTAGGGAAAATATAATCATATAAGATTGTTTTCCACACTTCTAAATCAAGAGATTTTAATACCAAGTCATTTTGTTTTTCCAAAATTGATAATCGGACCCAGAAAAGAATGGTGGTTTATTGATGGGAAAACTTTCGGCTTGAAAAAGGCTTGTGCTAGTCATTTTCCTCTTAGACGATTAAGTCTTGAAAACAAGAGGCTTTAACGTGCCAATTGAAAGTT
Source organism: Tetrastigma voinierianum (assembly GCA_016808115.1). Lineage (NCBI taxonomy): Eukaryota > Viridiplantae > Streptophyta > Magnoliopsida > Vitales > Vitaceae > Tetrastigma > Tetrastigma voinierianum. The sequence continues at coordinate 240,653 of JAEQBH010005890.1, read as the reverse complement.
CAATATGACTTGCTTAACCCTAGCAAGACGGGGAGAAGTGAATTGGTTTTCTCAAAAAAAATTTGCACAACAACAATAACCTTCAATTTAATGCAATAACAATAAATAAAAATATATCGATAGAGAAAGAAAAACCCATCGGCACACCGCGCCCCGCACCATCAGCTACCATTGACCTTCAGGTGAGGTTCCACTAATGGCAAGCTCCAACCCGAGCTTCTTTCTTTACACTTGGATTATGGCTCCTGTGACGCTCCATTCTCGGGGGTCCCGTTGATCACCTTCAACCTGCGGAAACCTGTGTCTCATATCATGAGACCCATACATGAGTAAAAATGACCACATCGGCCCATACATCCATACTCACCCAAATGTATATTTTATACAAAAATAAGTGAATTTACAGTTTGTTTTTATCACAAATTATCCAAAACTGGGTCTTTTACCCAGATTTTTACAAAATACATAACAAGGCCACATATGGCCATTTCTCCGTCTCTAAGACTTTGAATGCGTCCCATCCCGGGTGAACCTTGATCTTTGGAAATAATTTTTTCCTCGATAGAACAGAAGCGATGCCAGTAGTGGAATTATCCTACATGGGTTACTCCCCACCTAAGTGCTTATGCAATGACAAACCAAACATTCAAGCAAAACATATATGTTCCTGCTCAAATGTATACATGAAATGGATGAGAATGTGATTCACCCTTTCCCACTTCTCGAGCCCTCACCGAATCCCTCACGCATGCCTAAGCCAAGTGTGAAAAAACACCGTTTTCAAAACAAAAGATTTTTGTTCTTGAAAATATAATATCAATTTCCGATGAAATCTATTGGACAACCCTTCGAGGTGAATTCTTTGGGTAATTCATAAAAGCAGGTCATGGAGTCTTCCTCGAGATGAGTTGTTGGACAACTCTCGAAACCCAATTCTTCGAAAAATCTTCCTTTGAAATTCATTTCGTGACCACATTTTTTTTTTCATGTCATGCACTCACACCTATTATTCTAGGTTACCCCAGTGCATATGAAATGCAATATGTCATTTCACAACAATTCATTTTAATATATCAAGCATGCATATATTAACAAAATTTAACACACAACAACATGTTATTCATTCATAACAATAACACTAAAATTAACTCACATGGGCTAATAAACAATTTCGCGATTCATTTTGAACCGCCTGACAGCACAAACCACACACACAAGATCACGTGAACAATGCAGCCCTAGGTACCAAGCTGTCAGTAGCGTATTAGGGATTTCCTCACCCGGTCCCAATTTTTGGAACCGAAAACATGACCATCCAGGCCTTAAGACATCCTCATCCATTAAAATGGCTCTTAACCAAAGAATAAATCAAGTAGGAGAAAACCCCTACCTCTCGAGTTGTCGAAACTCCACAAAATCGGTACCCATGCGTAGCCCTTGCAGCGTAGACCAACTTCTCCTCTTGCTCCGACGAGAACCGACGGTCCGAACGCCGTAGATCTTAGAGAGAAGATAAACTTTCTCTCTCTAAAATCTATTTTCTCCCCTCACTTCCGGATACCAGGCCAAAAGAAGAGAAGATGTTCTTTTTTTTCTTTTCATTTTATTCCCCTTTTATCCTCTTAGTTTGGCTTTAAAGACCATTTGACACATGGCTTAATAGAAACCACTTATCTCTAATCCTCTCACTATTCATGTGACATGTGTCACATGGATACATGTAGTAGGTGGCTATTGTCCTTTGCATGCCTCGTATCATGTGTACCTCTCTGAGCGTCATGGCACCGACACGGTCATCAAAGATAATGAAATTAAGTGTCTACAAATTCGGCGAAATTCGTGGTTCTTTAGATTTCGTGAGATGATTCAACAATGAAGTCCGTTTGTCATGAGATCCTAGAAAATTTCGGTTGTCCCGAAATTACCATTTTACTCTTTTTCACAAAATTAGAATTTTCTCGGGTTTTACAGATCCAATGGGCTCTTCACAAATCCTTTAAATTATACACACTTGAAGCTTTCTCACTTAAGCACAATGAGACACTCTCTCAAGCTCTCAATATAGATCAAATACAACTCAAGCTTTTGATGAATACAAAAGTGCACTCTAGAATATGCAAGTTAGATGAATGCACCAAGAATCTCATTTTGAGAATTGATTGTTAAGAGGAATAATGATTGAGAGAATAAATGCAATAAGTCTCGGTTAGTCTTATAAGTGTTTAAGTGATCCCCCACATTCTATTTATAGAGTGGGAACTAGGTAACATTTAAGTCGCCAATCTGTCGACCGTTTTCAGTATACTAGCCGATTATAGCCGTTGAAATCCGACCGTTGGAAGAACCGATCGACCGTTTCAACCAACCAGTTGATCCTTTCAACAAACCGATTGACCGTTTCAACCAACCGATCGACTGTTTTGACCGTTTCAACCAACCAATCGACCGTTTCATTTTCTTGGCTTTGGATGAGCTACTGCATCCAACCGATCGACCATTTCAATCGGTCAATTGTTTCCTCTCTGGTCTTTTGGAAGAGCTAGTGCATCCAAAACGATCAAACTTTTCAACTGACCGATACAATCGGTCGGCTGACAACCGGCCGATCTGGAATTAAGAGGCATCGGTTGCTCCTTCCAAATAAATTCATGTGTTTTATTTCAAACAATTTTAAACCTTAGATAAACATTGACATTCATTTTAGGATTATAAAGTCTAAGGTTTTATGCTTAAACTCAAGTTTTCAAAAGATATGTAATTTTTGTTTCGAAAATCGAGTTTGTAAGTGATGCATGTAAATGATGATATACCCTAAAGTACACAAATGCATTCATCTTACATAAATTTCTAAGCTAACAAAGTCTTCACTTGATGCTTGAGGTTGGAATCTCTGATTTTACTTCTTGAGTTGATTCTTATTCAAATCTTGGATAGATGATATAGTCTTTAAGTTCATTATCACCTACAATCTGTCACTTATCTCAAGTAAACCGTTAGGAACCAAATACTTTGATTTGTTATCATCAAAACCTCAATTCGAGGTACCCTTTGGCCAACACTATTTATTTTATTGTTTTATTAGTGGATTGGATTTGAATAAGAGAAGATTGTTCTTCTATTTATCACGTTTGTTTGCATAAAATTTTGCTCCATCACAGGTTCTTTACCTACAAACACGAGTTTTAGATGTAAATAATTTTTTTTTTAAATTACAAAAATAATGTATATTTGAAACTATTGCTAATCCATTCATTCTAGGTCATGTAGGTGACACCTCAGCAAAGGTCGATGTCCCGAACAGCGGCTTTACAAACTTTTTTAAGATAAAGTCGATGTCTCTGGACAAAGGCTTTTAAGCAAAATTCAAAAATCGTTGTCCTCAACAACGGCTTTACCATCAAAATGTCGTTGTTTAAAACAGCGGCTTCATCATGTTTAAAATTTTAGTAGGAACCTTCTTCTTCTTCTATCCTCCATTTCTTCTATTTCCCTCCTTTTCTTCTCCCTTCAGTGATGTCCTCAATAGCAGCTTTATCATTAATCAAAATGTCGTTGTTCAAGACAGCGGCTTTTGAAGCAAATTTTATCAAATTTTTTTGGCGAACTACTTCGCCTCGACGAATCTTTCCCTTCTCATTGGCAAACTGCTTCGCCTCAGCATTCCTTTGCCTGGCGTAGCAGTGCCTTCGAGCACAACTTCTGCCATGTCTTTTACCCCTTTGTTTGCTTCACACCTAAATGCAAGTATGATTCACACCTAACAATTATGACATGCAAGTTTGCACCGAGAACAAGAATATATATAAATCATAACCCACATGCATCCAACTTATAACCAATTCAGTAAACAAAAAACTCTGATTTCATATATAAACAAAATCATATAAATATATAAAAAAATGTATGAAAATATCAATATATACAAATTTAAATATATATCAATGAGTCCCACAAGATGGAGTCTTGATATTTTTCTTAGGACGCCGCATATAATACACAACTGGTTGATCTATAGGGTCCCGTGCAATCTCAAATGGAGTTGATGGAGCCAATGGAGCTGATGGAGCTGAGAGAGCTGATGGATGAAGTACTCATTGTGTGTCGTGGGTGCGGTCGCTGGTTGGAAGTGCACCTTTCCCAATACAAGCAACCACTCATCGGTCTCATTGATGGGAGGCAATGTAGGGGATGATAAAGGGTATGATGATAAGGTGATATCTACTACCATGGAAGTTGGCTTTGGCGACACCGGAGATGGTAAAGATGTATAAGTCTGTGGGAGTATGGAAGGTGATGTGTAAGTCTATGGGGGTATAAAAGTATCGGGTGATGGGTAAGTATGGGGAAGTATGGAAGTATCGGGTGATGATGGGTAAGTATGGGGGAGTATGGAAGTATCGGGTGCAAATATCGAAGTGGATGATAACGGTGGCAATGTCGCTCCGGGTGTACCCTGACCTCCTCGCCATCTACGACCACACCGTCTCGACCCAGACCTCGTCCGATCAAACTCTCTCTCTCCCTCTACCTCAAATGGACTACATACGAACTGGAGTGGATGATACCAAAGGTCTAATGGATGGTCCACGTGAAGTAAATGCCTCCTGATCGTGTCTGTGACTCCCCATTTCCCGGGAGTCCCGTTGATCACCGTCAACCTGCGGAAAACCTGTGTGTCTCATATCATGAGAACCATACATGAGTAAAAATGGACACATTGGCTACGCAATACTCACCCGAAATATGTGTCAACTATATTCTGATAGTTCAAGAGTTATTCACATCCTCTTAATACAAACATGTTTCAATTGAAATATTTCATACATGTTTTACAAAAACGTAATCAAAGCCACATGTCGGCTTTCTTCTCAACGGCCTCTAATGAGCGTCGTCTTCAAGACACTCCACATGTCTGAGGATCACGGCGGGTGAGCAATGCCAGTAGTGATATTTTCCTACATGGGTTACTCCCCACCTAAAATGCACATGCAATGGTACAGCTAAACATCCATTCCATACAAATTTACAATTCACACATGAAATGATCTATATCATGCATGAAGTGTTTCCATGCCCATGTCGAGTCACTCCTTGACTCCCTCACACATGCCTATGCCAAGTGTGTCGTCTTCAGTGCGCAATAACACTCATATCTGAGGCCTTTGTCGGCTCCACCAACACAATGCAAATTTGCCAATGGTAACCATTCGAGTCAATCCCAATTCCTATCACTCAACTCTAGGTCTAAGTGATGAACATGACCGTGTGTTGTCTCTTAGGCAACAGAACTTTTCGAATTACACCGTGGGTCTCTAACACCCATACATAACTTTTTGGATAGTACCGTGGGTCTCTCACACCCGTGCAAAACCTTTTCGGATAGTATCGCGGGTCTCTCACACCCAATTGGGTCTCTCACACCCATCCAAAACCTTTCAGATAATACCACCGGTCTCCTACACCCAAGTTCCAAGGACGCCCAACACACATTAATTATTTCTCATTTTATAATTTGAACTATGAGTCTTTATTGGACTTAGTCTCACTGGAATATTCAGCCGCGTCGCGAGTGATGAATATAGCCATGCGTGCACCCACACCCGACTCGCGCGATGTCGCGTGCATGAATGCAATGATGCCATTTCATATAATCAATTCCTTATAGTTTCATAGACAATTATATTTCATATAATTCAGCGCTCCATGTTAACGCATCAATTTAGCATGTATCAACATATCATTTCCACACAAACCATGCCCATCGATTCATGAATTCACATGGACATTTTTGCTCCAGCAGCAAGTGGGACTGTTTTTAAAGTCCACATCGGTCGTGGCGCCCATGGACAGCCCCCCTCATCATGCATCAGTTCCATTTCTTGGAACCCATCAAATGGCCCTTGGCCTCCACGGCCACAAACCGTATGTGGCTTTTAAACAAGAAATAACCAAGTAGGAGAAAACACCTACCTCCCGGAGTTTGTCGAAACTCCACAACACTGGTACCCACGTATAGCTCTTACCGTGGAGAGCAACTTTGCCTCTTGGCTCGCCGGGATTCGACGGACCAATCACTGGGAATTCTAGAGATAAGGTGGACTCTCTTTCTCTAAAAAAATCTATTTTCTTTTCTCTCTCTTTTCCCTTCTCCCAAAACCGATTGGGAGAGCTTGGAGTGAAGGACTTGTCTCGTCTTGTATGTCAGCCTTGGGTGGTTGTTAGATTTCTATCCTTTCATTCACTACACTTTGAGTTTTCATCAAATGGTAGTATGTCATGTGTCCACCCATGGCCCACACTTGAGTTCATGTTTGACTAATTCTGCACATGACACGTGGCACCTCTTGGCTGCGAAATGTATCAAGTGTCGCGCTGCAGTTGCCTCAGCGTGAAATTTCGACTATCTTGGAATTCAACGAAATTCGACGTGGTAGCTAGATTTCGTGAGATGATTCCAACGGTGAAGTCCGTTTCGTCATCCGAGATCTAGAAAATTCCAGATTTTGACCGAAATTACCATTTTACCCTTTTTCAGAAAATTAAATTTTCTCGGATTTTACAGTGTCCGACGATGCTCCTCTCCTCTCGATCTGGTGTAACACTAATCTAGCAATATGGTGTAAGTCGTACACCAATCCTATGGTAGCGCCACGTGATTGACTAGTTATGTCAGTCAGGGCAGAGATATAAAAGAACCAATCAAACAATTATAAATACATAATCTATTTATTCAAATTTTAAAAAGACTTTATAAACACAAGACTCCAACTTACCAAAATCTGAGTAGTATCGGTTGTAATATGATACCTCATATCATCCCTATGGAGTGGTGGTGTCATAAAACGTCGTGTAATACGATGATACCACTGCATATATGGATCATGGAAATCCATAATACCCTCCATAGGGGGTGCGGTGATAATCCTATCCGCTCGCGTATCCCATAAGGCAACGTATCGAGCATGATACATCGCCCAATCTCTTCGATGTCTTCCACGTGCATCCACTCTATGTAGCTCTTGCTCATTCGTTTCTATTTCGCATATGTTTCAGTCCTCAATATTTTTCCATTATAATAACATATCACGAGAATAGTGGAAACAAACATATTTGACCTATACAAAATGGTTTCAATCAGTTAAATAATATGAGGATATACTTTGTCAAAGATTATAGGAAGTAACATGTCACGGGAATAGTGGAAACAGACATATTTTTCCAAAGATTATAGGAAGTAATTTTGGCTTGGTTTTGAATTAAAATTCATTAATAGATAGGCTTGCTATTTTCTATTATTCATTCATAAATGGTAAAAGAGTAGCATAGGGTCATAGAATCATCATTGGGTCATATCTTTATAAGAATATAGTACTACAAAGTAATATGTCAAGTGAATAGAATTAAAAACAAAAAATATTAATTATTGTGTAAAATAAAATAAAAAATTCTTAAAGATTTTAAGTTAAAATAGCAACGATCAGTTCAAAAGAATATAAACTTTGATTTTGTTTTATTTTTAAAACTAAAATAATAGAAATTATACCCTTTCAATGAATTAATATTTCAAATTATCTTGGATTATAAATGATAATTATTAAAATTAAAAAGGCCAATACAACCTAGCTCAAGTTGTTAAGAGCTCAGGAGGAGAAGGATCCAAGGTCGAGTTTCAATGGGGACAAATTTATAAAAACAAAATATTATGATATAATGTAAAGTGAATAGATATAAAAAAAAATATTAAAATTAAAGAGAAACGGGTAAATAAATGACAATTGGTAATTAATGATTAAAAAATTATATAATTGAGAAAAATAAAATAATTAACGATACATCAACTTTTTATTTTCATTTTTTTTTCTATTTTTCAACCTTTCCATATAAATAAATATTAATTTTAGAAAAATAAATTATAAATGTTAATAATTTTTTTTACTTCTATTCATTTAGTATTACATCATTGTAGTATTTGTTCTTGGATTCGAACATAGGATTTCCTATAAATTTATCCCACCTTTTTACAGTTTCAATCAGGCTCAATAGCTTGTAAATCATATTTATTTTTAATAAAACTTAAGATTTAAAAATAAATGTCAATAAGACTTAGTTCAAGTGATTAAGAACTAAGAAAGGTGTGGGAAAGGAAAGGATCTAAGATTCAAGTCCGAATATAAAAGGATTTGTGAGAAACGGATTACTATGTTACAATGAAAAATGAAGATATGTGAATATATGTATTTCCAATATCAGTCCCACAAGTTTAAATTATTTTTTGGTGCAAAAATATAAATAACTATAAAAACAAATGTCAATAAATGTCAATACTCTTCAATTAAAAAAAATGTCAATAAGACCTATTTCAAATGGTTAAGAACCAACACGAGTATAGGAAAGGAAATGATCCAAAGTTCGTACTATGTTACAATGGAAAGGGAAAATATGTGGATATGCATTGTTCCAATATATGTCCTACAAGTTTAAAGTATTTTTTGATGCAAAAATATAAATAACTATAAATAAATTCTATATGATTAAGATGAGAAGACCTTGCCTTCCCTAAATCAATGTCCTTTTTTTGAATCATAATTAATTTATAATTTTGTATGATAACTTTAAGTATCCGTTATTGGATAAGCATCTGCTTCTCATACGAATCTTAGGGGCAACTTGGTTGAATTAGAGGCTCGTACTTTACTTTGCTTTTTAAGCAAATTTGTTTTAAGAAAAACACAAAAAACACTAAATTTAAATAATAAGAACACTTTTCAGAAAACACCAAAATAATGTTCTATATGTTTTCAAATAATTGTTCTAAAAAATAGTTCTAAAAAACAAGTACCAAACAAGTCATTAGCTTCTATATGTTTGGTTTCTCAAGAAAATAAAAATTTAATCACCACATTATCAATAAAACACACCAACAAAATATTATCATCACAAATTTTAATGGGAACAAAACCCAAAAATCCATCACCACATTATCAACAAAACACACCAAATAAAACCGAAAATGTAATAAATTTTCAATAAAAAACAGTTCAATGTAGGAGGGTTACCTGCTGTGGAGTACGATTAAGTACTAGGAGAATAAATGGGGCACAAAACATCAAGCCCCAACGCCATCGCCGGAGGGGAGAGAGATGAGAGAAATGGAAGGAATTGAAGAGGAAAGAAGAAGAAGGGTCTTGCTCAAATTTTAAACACGATAAAGCCGTTATCCTAAACATTAGCTTTTTTATTAATGATAAAATCGTTATTGAGGACAGCGGATTTTGAATCAAATTTGCTTAAAAACCGCTGTTCAGGACATCGGCCTTTATTGAGGTGTCGCTTACGTGGGTCAGACGAACTAAATTGGACAATAGTTTCAAATATACATTATTTTTGTAATTTAAAAAAAAACATTATTTACATCTAATACCCTACAAACACTTGTTTAGAGTGTCCTTATTTCTCAAGACTCTGTGTCCATGATTGGGAATTAAAGATGGATGCCCAACTTCCCAACACTAAAACTCAAATCATTTGAGACCCAAGGAAGGGGAAAAGGTACATTTGTCAGACAGTTTCAACAATAAACACGTTAAGGTTGCGTTTGTTTTTTTCACTTAATATTGAATAGAACTTTTTTTGAAATTAATGCTAAATAGTACTTAATAATATTAAGTATTAAGTTGTTTGTTTTTTAACATTAGATAGTGAGTAGAGTAATGACAGACGGATTATTTAGGGTTCCGCATGCTTGGGTTCTTAATGGGATGGGTTTAGTTTAGCATGTCCAGGTTTTTAGCGAGGTTTAATTTATTTTATCCGTCCGTCTGGATTCGGGACGGAGTTAGTATTAGTACTCCCGCCCACCAGCGATATATTTTAAAAATATTTTTATTTTATTTTATACTTTAATATAATTAATAACAAGGTATTATTATTAGAATGTTTTTAATAAATAATTTATAAAAATTCGTAATATTTTTATAAATAATATATTAATTTTAATATAATAAAAATAAAAAAGTAAATATAAAAAAATAAAAAATAAAAACAAAAATCAAATGTAAATAGGACGGGTTTGAGAATTTTCTCATCTCGTCCTGCCCCATTTAATTTTTTAAATGAGATAGGGTTGTGAATTAAAAAAATAAACAATGCAGAATTAGAATGGAGCAGCGCCGATCCCGAAGTATGATTGTCGTCACTTAGTAGTGAGTATTGTTAGCTCTTCTCTTTTTTTGAAGCGATGATGGAGTTTTAACATTTTGATGGAAAATGACTTTTTAAGATAGAAAAAACGAATATTTTCGAGCATATTGAACTTTTTTTAAAATTTCATCAATAAATCATGAAAATTTAAAAAAAACATAAGTCAAAAAACAAACGCCACCTAAAGGAAAAAACAGCTCCTACATTACTTGCTTTTCCAAAACATCTACAGCTTCTTCTACATTAACTTTCCCAAACATCTACATGATTATAACATGCATCAAAATCTCTGCAACTATTACATTTCCTCTGTGAAACAAAGGCTGCTAGAAAGACCATATATACTACAGCTTCTTCTACATTAGCTTTCCCAAACATCTACATGATTATAACATGCATCAAGATCTATGCAACTATTACATTTCCTCTGTGAAACAAAGGCTGCTAGAAAGACCATATATACTACAGCTTCTTCTACATTAGCTTTCCCAAACATCTACATGATTATAACATGCATCAAAATCTCTGCAACTATTACATTTCCTCTGTGAAACAAAGGCTGCTAGAAAGACCATATATAGTTACTTACTTCTTGGCATAAGCAATGGCAATGGGGTTCTGGGGAGTGTGATTTTGAAGCCTTGAAGTGCCTCCATGGCCATACTGGACTGCACGTCGTCTTCAAACTCTACAAAGGCAGTACCAGACCTGGGCATTGCTGGAAGAGCACTTGCAGCATCATACTTGTTTTCCGGTGGGGAAATTTCTGAATAAACTGTATATTGTTTGGGACACTTGCACTATGGTTTCCAGGTCGAAAAAACGGCTGCACATATGATAGAAATCGCAGTTCAACATGTTTCACACCATTCAATAGCATAAGAGTCCATTACTCAGGAAAAAAAGGAAAAGAATTCATCACTATAAACAGAGAGAGCATACAAAACTTACGTTTGGGCCACCATTAGTTTCACCACTTCTACCATTAGCATTGGCCAATCGATGTGCTTCAACTTGTTTGCTTCTGCTTCTTTCATCAGTCTGAGGATGGAGAGAAACTTCATGTTTGCGTACGATGACAATAGAAAGAAACGGAAAAAAAGAAAAGAAAAAAAGATAGAGATGGTTTTGACCTATAGAAATTGGCATCAGCCAAGCTCTTTTCTTGTGCCAAGAACGTTTGGTTCTCAATTTCCTCCTGCATTCTGGCAATGTCCTTCTCCGTTAATTTTTCTTGCATGAGGATCTTGCTAACATGGGCATTCTTCTCAGCTTCAATTATAGCAATCTTCTTCCGTGTCTCAGCCTCCTTCTCAGCAACCTTCTGTTTCTCTATGGAAATCAAAACCTGCATTAAAGCATCCAACACCAACACAAAATTATGCCAAATATAATTCCATGAACTTTTATCATAGTAAAAAAACAAATTATAATAATTATTAATAGGCTAATCATCAGATATTATCATAAGGGAACGAAGAAAAAAAATGAAATGATACAATTGACCATCCACGAGACGGGACTAATTAGGTATGTCGTTTCGCATGGTAAGGTGATGCCAATGCCAATGCAATAGTAGAAAATGTCAATGATCATCAAATGCTAGAAAGAAGAAAGCATTACCCAAAAATATAAGACAGATTAATTTAACTACGCCTTTTTAGATATGAACAATGATATTAACCGATTCAAGACAAAGTTGTTCTTGGTGACAGAGAAGGCTGTCAAGGAATCTTGGTCCCACATTCTCAAATAACATTTGACTAGAAATTTTTTAGTAATGCTTATCAAAAGTAGTAAATCAGTCACTTCTTTTCTTCTAGTCCCTACACTGATTCTGGGAGGAAGATGCAAGAATAATAGAAATCTTTTTTAACAAGACAAAGAAATTACATTAATGCGTTCCTGCTCCAACTGTTCGAATTTGTGCATTATACTCTCTGGAATAGTAGGTTTCGTGACACGCACACTGATAATTTCAATACCAGGAGCATAACGTGCACAATCACCCTGAAGAGCATCTTTCATTTTTTCATCAATCTGTAGCATCCAATTGATCATTAGCCAAACAAGGGATCAAGTGTAAATTTTAAGAACTTATAACAAAGGAAAAATAGAAATTCATGCCACAAAGATAATATGCAACACTAGCTTTTGCCTTCCAACTCGACTTTGCACAAACTAATTGCTCCCACATATGGCACAAAAAGGAATCTGATTTTGCCTTCCATATACATACATGAATATACCTGATCAAACATATCAATATAAACTTGTTGAAGGGAATGAGCACTGCAAAACCGATTGATCTCATGGTGAATCTTATCATATATCCATGTGTTGTCATACTGCACACCATAGTTTAGCAGTGTCTCATACACATAGTCTTTATGAAGCCGGGTAACAACCTAAAGAGAACACTTTTGTTAAAACAAACAAGAGAATATAGAACCTTTACTGACAATGACTATGTTATTCTAAATCTGTAACGTTAAAATAGATCGATATCTCAATGCTCTACCTCTATCTTCTCAAAGTTGATCCTGACACCTCCTTTAGTACCACATGGAATATCCCTAACCTGAATTTTCAGCCAAAAAATAATTCAACCATAATGATGGCAATTAACATCCTTCTTCCATAAATAGGAAACTGTAATTTACCTGATCTGTCTGAAGAGTCGCAGATGGGCTCAAACTGAGTTATCAAAGGCATCTTTAGATGGAAACTTAAAACTCCCAAATAGTATGAGCAGGTAGAATACAAACCACAGGGCACTACAAATTATCAGATGCAGAATAAAGAAAACACCATAGCTAAACCTGGTTCCGTTATTGTATTTAGAAGAGCACCTCCTCTCCAATACACTCCAACATGACCTTCTGGGACTTGGTGTAAAATGGTTAAATCGTTTGATAATGTTGAGGATGACTGAAATGCTACCTGTAAAGTTTAACATAGCACATTACAAATTCTTGGCTCAAGCATAGTGATTAATAACATATATGGAAATGTTCTATATAGTTTTTTTGGAAATGTTCTCAGAATTGATACACAAAAAGGATAAAAAATGAAGGCTTTAACATGAGATGATCTAAGAACAGTTGGAAGACCAAGTTTAGAGGAATAGATGCCTTTGAAACAATGGAAGTTCTATATTTTGAGAGAAAAACGATTTAATATGCTTTCAAAAATTTCATCCTAGAATTGAGCAGTTCCTAAAAAAATTTCACTGATGAGAAAAATCCATAGAGAATGAACTCGAAAACAATGGAGACGCAGCTCGACTAAATTAGGAGGCAAATAAAGAAAAATTCCTCAACGCACTTAAAGACAATCGATTAAACTCAGACTTCCAACTAAATTAGAAGTAATTTACTCAGTCATCGATAAATGGAAAGAATTTTATCAAACATGGAAAGCACTCTAGATTGAAACTCCAAAAATGCGATGATAAAGACCAGCCCTGATCGACACCAAAGATCAAACCAGACAAGCGGAAGGAAAATTAATGATAAATAATAACATAAAATAGTTCGATTAAGTGAACTAGACCATAAACGGAGAAACAAACAAAAAAAAAACATATGTTGATGCAGGAAACGAGAAGTAGAAGATTACAAGGCAAAAAATGACTATGAAGAAGAAAGAAAAACACGGTGATGATCGCAGATAAATCTCCCCTCCGCCGGCGGCGGCGGCTGCTGCTCCTTCAGCTTCTTGCGGACGAAACGGCGGAGTCTCGGATCTCCGGAGGCGCTGATCCGTGGGTGTTTCCATCGGAGATGCTGGTCTCTCTCTTGCTCTTGCTGTTGTTCCATGTTAGCGCCCTCAGCCCTTTCTCTTATCTCTGTACCAAGTTGCTTTGCAGCCAAGCAAGGAATATGTGCACTTTTTTGGGGTGGATTGAAGGTTGTAAAGATAGAGAAATAAAACAAATTATAAAAATTTATAATCATAAAAAAAAAAAAAAATTTGACATAAAATTTTATTTATGGTTAATTTTTGTAATATTATTTATAAATTTATGAAATAAAGTTGATATTTATATTTATGGTTATTTATAATTTCATAAATAAATAAAAAATTATTTATAGTTATAACCGTAAATAAAAAGTAATATTAGTTATAACAATACAATATTATTTATTTCAATTTTTTTTTTATGGTGATAAAATTTTCATATAACCATAAATAAATTCTATAAATTTATAATCATAAAATCAAATTATTTATAATTTATGAATAAATTTATAAAAATATATATAAAATTATAAAAAATTTAACCATAAATAGTTACAGAAATCATTCTTTCAATCATAGAGTTAAAATTATTAGTGTGAAATAGTCAGGGCTATTACTTCGGGAGACTGGTAATAAACATAGTACTCCATAGAGAGAATACTAAGAGGAAAAAATGAGAGAATTATCCTACGTGTGTGACATTTTGTGTCAATTTTATCTCATAGTGGATTATTTTCTCGGATTTGTCTTGTAAAGATTTCCCTCATTCTAAGGGTTTTACCACGTTATATCGAGTGTCATTATTATTTTACTATCTTATTCTCTACCTATTGGATTAGTCATCCATCTACACTTTCATTTCCCGAATGTTAGCATAGTCACCAATTTACTGCTTTTATTACGTGGATTGGCTCAACCTCCAAAACTGTTTTATTTACATTTCCGTGAATTGGCACATCCCACCCAACTAATTATAATTTTGATGATCGGCATTGCCAACCAAGTGTTCATTTGATTTTCTGTAGATTGGCATTGTCACTCAATTGTTGCTCGCAATTATAGTGAATCGGCAAAATCACTCAAATATTACTTCTTGTAATATTTTACGAGTCACTCACAATCCCAACAAATATTTGAGTAAAATACATCGAATAACTCTAAATTTGTGAATTTAAATGTTTTTTTAAAGAGAAATTTCATTGATTTAGAAAAGCAATATATTATATCTAAAGATGAAAATATCGGTTTTGACGGACATATCGATTCTTGAATTTTACGTATATATCAGATATATCGGTGAAATTTATATAAAATTCATAAAAATACTTTTAAAAAATTTTAAAATGATAAAAATATTTTTACATAAATATCTATAATTAACTTTTGAAAATATTTTTATTGACCTTAAATAAGATGTAAACTTAGAGTAATTGGAAGTTATAAATAATAATATAATAAATTAGGACAAAATATAGTAAAAGAAAAAAAGAAAAATAATAATATAAGAAGAAAAAGATTTTATGTTTCTCTCTCGCCTTGTATCATTCTTTCTCGTTGTAAAGGGATCGCTTTTTATCATTCTTTCTCGTTGGTCGCAGAAGAAGAAAAAGAAGAAAGAGAAGATGAGGGGAAAAAAGAGGGCCACAGAAGAAGAAGAAGAAGAAGAAAAAGAAAAAAAGGGACAAAAAAAAAAGAGAATTTGGGTCGTCTTCTAAACCTAGCAGCAAATGATCCATGATTATGTTTTTTTCTTCGTCGTTTTGTTTTTGGGTTTTGTTGAATGTAAAGATCAAGGTTATTTAGAATTTTTTTGGTTCTTAGATTTTTTTTTTTTTTTTTTTTTTGTGGATGCCTAGAATTTGGATGGGTTTGTTGTTTCCTTATCATCGAAAATTTAGGGTTTTTTTCGAAATGGAAGTCACGATGTGCCTAAAATTTCGATGGATTTTCTCATCATTGAAAATTTTGTTTTTTTTTTTTAATGGAAGTCACGATTTATCGGCAATATTGTAGATTTTTGGATGTAATACCGAGATATTGTTGATATTTATCGTGTCGGGATCGACCGACATCCGAAATATCTCCTATATATCGCGACATTTTAAACCTTGATTCTATCTAAATACATAAACATCTGAACACGTAAATCAAAGTACTAATTACATTAGAGGATGATACAACAACATCTAGGTTAATAACTGATTGGGTTTGAAAAATAAGGTTCGCAAGCCCACACACCAAGCCTAAGAAAGAGGCCAACCCAGTGAAACACGGAGGCCCATCAGTTGAATTCCAAATGAGAGGTTTGCCCAATGAGGCACTTAAACCTTTTATTCCCGGCCTTTTTTGGAGCCATTGAAGAGGTCAATCCAGCTTGGCTAGTAACATGGAAAGTCTCTCACAGTGCAGAAAATAGAATAGTCCCCGATAATATATCATTAAGTCCGGCCAAATCTCTAATAAGGAAGGAAGATTATCGAATAAATACTTCTTTACATATCCTATACCAAATCCGATCACGGATTATAATAAAATATCATCGATGGGAATGAATCCCGCTCTGCATCGATTGGAAGAATATCTACTAATCTGAGTCATGTCGGTGAAAGATGCATCAAAAACATTAGTCCTCTAAGCGGTCTCTTTTCTCTCGAAGGAAGCGACTGGCGTCGGAGCGACTTCACGGGTGAAGCCCTCGCCCAGGCCCGCTTCTTCCCTTGTATTTTGCGGAGGTGCTATATCGGGAACTGCGGATCAGCAGTCACGGCGATCATACTTGGCCAGACGGGCGACCCAGCACGCATCCCGGCCGTGTCGAGTCGGCCAATGACCCCTACGCTCCGGCCCAATTCGGTTGAAAAAGGCATCATCGGTTGGGCGCCGTACGTAGAGCAGCAACTCCTTTACAAATATAAGCGGTTACCGATTCGCGTGGTATCGGCTTCGAATCTGGCGGGAAGCAGCGCTAATCACTCGAGGATGCGGGACTAACGAAGCAACACAGACGGCCCGACCTCCGGCGTTAGAAGCGATGCAAGCTAACACGAAACGAGGTGGAGGCACTCACGCCTCCTGACGGCGCTGATAGAAGAGTTAGAGCAACTTACGAGGCGGATCGCTTCCCACGGGAGACTCGGCAATTCGGGGGATTCTGACTTTCCTCTCCACGAGGAGCAACACAATGGAATTTACTCCCCCGAGGGCTAAAGGCGAAGTAGAATCCACCGGGCACAGGGCATGGACCACCTAGCCCACCTGGAGGGGAAGGCGAAGCAACGCACTTAGAGCACGTCGGGAGCGGCTGCGCCACCCTCAACTGGAACGGGAGAGCGATCATAGGAACGAGAGGTTCATGAGCCTCCAACAAGAGCTCAGCCGTGTAAGGGAGGCATTAAGAGGACACGCTTCTGATACAATGGATACTTTGGTCCTGGCCAGGTCGCCACTGCACGATTGAGGTACTCACTTCCCCTCGGCCAAATTCGGAATGCCATAGGTGGAAGCATTCGATGGCACCGAGGGGATCAGCCGATCATCTCAGCACTTATAAAACCAAATGGAATTGCATGGTTATCAGATCCGTCTCGATCACGGGGCTTCGCTATAACCACTAAGGCCCGGCCCAACGCCAGTTCAATAGACTCCCACCGTCATCAATCTCCTCATTCAGGGAGTTATCCATTTCATTCGTCTCTCACTTCATTGGGACCAGGACGTATAGAAAGCCAAGTTATCATTTGCGTATCAGCCGGGGCTTGCAAGAAAGCGCTGGTCTTATGTCCGACAATTGATATCGAGTCCCTGAAGGTAGACATACCCGATGAAAAGTTCGCGATCACTGCATTCATTGTTGGCTTAGTGTAGTCGAAAGATCTGATGTTTTCCATCTCCAAAATTTGAAGCAAGCGTAAGTAGAGGTGCGCACCATAAAAGCGGGTATCGTGCGGAGAAGAAGGCCGCAAATGTATCGAAAAGAGGCTCCTCCATGCATAAAGAAAAAGCGGGACGGACCAACGGCGGGGCCCGAAGCAAAGGTGGCGTGAAGCGTCTCAGAGGAATAGAGAAGCGGTCCCAAGGCGTGGCAACCTCGGAGATAAATGCGGCTCCGTGATCCGAGAGCTGACGGCGTTGTCGCGGTGCTTCACTGGCGAGCCTCGGTATCACGGGTCCTGCGAAATGCGAAGCGAGCGGTTCTGCGATAGCGACGAATGAAGTCGGACCACAATGAGAGACAGCTCAAATACGAGTTCCGCAGGACTACGGACACCGCACGGACGACTGCATACAACTCAAGAGAGAAATAGAGTACTTAATACGACGAGGATACCTCCGGCGCTTCATATCCACTGAAAATCAGGCTCAGAATCAAGCTCAGAACCAGGCCTCGTCTCAGCAACCACCACCTCGGCGGATGTGACTGGGCGCCAACAACCTGGGTCAAATCGGAGTCATCACCGGGGAGGATTTGCAAGAGGGAGGAGTCTAACCGGCCTGAAGGCCCACTGCGGCATCGGGCGGCGGAGGTGGCGGAAGCTACAGCGATTAATGCAAGCTACCCGACTCGATACATTCGATCACATTCTCATTTCCGGATGCGGAGGGGTGTCAACGCCCTCATGGCGACTCAGCGGTAGTTCGCGCGGTGGTGGCTTGACAAAACCGTTCATCGGGTCCTACAATTGACAGGTTCAGGTGACATCATCTTGCGCCCGACCCAGCCGATAAAATGGGCATCGGAAGGGAGAAGCGGAGCCGTGTCGGCACTCATCTGCGGGGTTCTGCGGGAAAGGTATTACCTCTAGGCTCGTCTGGCCCGGTACTCACCTTGGGAGATCCCCATGTCGGGCGGCGACCACGGCCAAAGATTCCTCGTCGTAGGCGCCAGATCTGCCTACAACATGTTCTTGGGGCGAGACCCTCTGCAATCACGATAAGCCGTCCCCACCGCATCTGCACTTGATGATCAAGTTCCACTCTTGTAGCGGGTGGGAATGGATTCGGAGACCCGGCGGGTGGCGAGAGAATGCTACTCGGCATCCATGAGAGCAAAGAACGGTTGGCTGACCTTATGCAGGATGAGCTCGACATGCGTGAGGTGATCACCCGACCGAGCCATCGGAAAAACTAGGCCGTATTGGACGTGACCGGAGCATCTCGCTACTCTCGGATCAAGTTATCAAAGACCTCAAAAATCCCCTTATCCATTTTTTTTAAAAACAAAACAAAGCGTCTTAGCGTGGAAACGAGGCGGATATGGGAGGAATCGATCCTCTGATAATCACTCCACGGGCTGACGTCGGCCATCCTTGGCTTGATCAAGCAAAAAGGAGGAGCCGCACCGCAAGCCATCGCGAGGAAATTGACAAACTCCTCTAGGGAGCGATCGGGGTAGAATATCTTGAGTGGTTAGCCAATGTAATTACTTTCGTCAAAAAAAGCCAATGGCAAATGGCGACTCTTCATCGACTTCACTGACATCAACAAAGCATGCCCAAAAGACAGTTTCCCTCTGCCGTGAATCGACCTCATCGTAGATGCCACTGCTGGACATGAACTTCTCAGCTTTATGGATGCCTTCTCCGACTACAACTAGATCAGTATGGACCCAGGCGACCAAGAAAAGACCTAGTTTGTCACAGCGCAGGGAACCTATTGTTATCGTGTGATGCCGTTTGGGCTCAAAAACGCAGGAGCTACATATCAGAGATTGGTGAATCGGATGTTCCAGAACCAGTTAGAGCCTGACTATGGAAGTATACATAGATGACATCTTTGGTAAAATCATCTGAGCTCCACGCAGCTCATACGTAAAGGCGTTCGGATCTTGAGAAACTACAACATGAAACTAAATCCAGCCAAATGCGCCTTTGGAGTATCAGCAGGGAAGTTCCTGTGTTTCATAGTCAACCACCGAGGAATTGAAGCAAATCCAGACAAGATAAAGGTTGTGCTCGACATGCCTTCGCCATCAAGTATAAAGGAGGTTCAGCGCCTGACGGGAAGGATTGTTGCCTTAAGCCGATTCGTATCTAGGGCAAGTGATAAATGCCAGCCTTTCTTCCAAGTCACGAAGGCATTCAATGAGGATATTAAGTGCGAAGAAGCATTCTCGGCTTTAAAAACATATTTGAGCTCTCCACCCGTTCTGGTAAGTCCCGTTGAAGGGGAGCTCCTCACCACGCGGTTTTAGACTTCTCGACCCGGCGCGGTCCTGCGTCGAGAGACAAGAGAGCCCGAGTGCAGCATCCGATTTACTAATACGCCGGGCTTTAAGAGAGGCTTGAGAGGAGAGATACCCAGATGGAAAATTTAATTTTGGCCTTAGTAACCGCAGCCAGCCGCCCTTACTTCAGGCTCACACCATAGAAGTCCCAGCGGAATACGGAGTAAAAGCAAGTGTTACATAAACCAGAAGTCTCCGGAAGGTTGATGAAATGGGCCATAGAGGCGGCGAGTTCGACATCGAGATACAAGCAGCGCAATAAAAGGGCCTTGAGTCTTGGCGGCTCGTCATGGAAATTCACGCCAATGAGCGTTGAAACGCTCAACTTAATGAATGACCTCCCATCTGGAAACTCTCTGTAGATGGAGCCTCAAATGCACAAAGGAGTGGAGCAGGTCTGATCCTGACCTCTCCATAAGGAATAGATGTTGATGCCTTTTCCAGTTCGGATTTCAAGCCTCGACAAACGAGGCCCGAGTATGAGGCCGTCATAGCAGTCCTCAACCTCGCCCATTCACTGGAAGTTGACCAACTAGAAGTCTGCAGTGACTCCCAGCTGGTAGTAAGACAGATAGAAGATACTTACGAGGCCAAAAGCGGGAGGATGATCCATATCTCTAAAAGGTACGAGATTTATTAAAAAAATTCTTGTCGGATTCGGGTCGAACTTGTGTCCCGGAAGCGAAAACTCGGCCAGGCGCCTTGTAGAAAGTTAACTGCTTGACCTCACGGAAGACCTCGGTAGATCGACACCCGTCGAATGCAGCGAGCCCTGTTGATCCTACGGGACTGTGGAAGTCGCCCGGGTCGATCTAGCCGAGGTTGGATGGACCCCATCTAGGATTATATAATAAACGAGACGTCTGCTGACGACCAAAGCGGCAAAATAAGGAGCGAAAGTGCATGGGTTCACTAATCATAAGGGGCTTGCTCTGGCGAGATTCTTCACTCTATCCTTAAGTGCATCGACCGAGGTATATCACGGAAATATATCAGACTCGTGGCTGGCGAGGAAAGGTCTTGAGACGAGATCTCTTGCTCTGATACTGAAGGCAGCGAGGCTAGTCAAAAAATGCAAGATTTGTCGGGAACGCGCCCGGATCTCACGCCTCCCATTCAGGTACCGGCGTGATCCTGAGCCCTGGCCGCTTCCATCGATGGGGTCTTGACATCACTGGGACCTACGTCCCTTGGAAAGGGCGATGTAGGATATCGTCCTTGGGTGGATTACTTCACCAAATGGGTGTAGAGCCTCACAGCCACAATCCTGAAACAAAGATCGCAATTTTGTGTGGCGGGCCGTATATGGGTTTGGTATCGAGAGCCACAGTAGCAGACAATGGGAAACAGTTTGACAGAGAATTGGAGACTTTGTCTTAGAGCTCGGAATTAAAAATTGTTATGAGTCCACGAAGTACGTCACGATCCAATGTGAGGCCGAAGTCATAATCAAAACCCTTAAAGGCGCATTAAAGACCAAGTGGAGGGGATCTCGAAAGGAAAGTGGGTAGAATACCTCCCGAGATGCTATGTAGACTCACGGGACGACAAATCCCGACAACGCAGAAACCTTTTAGCCACTAGCCTTGACACGGAAGCGGTAGCCTGTCGAGATCGGGCTGAAGTCCCAAAGGATAGAGTTAGCGACGAGTGGAACAAAGTGTGAGGCTCTCAGAGCTGAATTTGGACCTCTTAGATGAAAAGCGACGGAAATCTTAAGGCGTCGGAAGACTACCAAAAGAGAAGGCGGTACTCTGGCAAAAGTCAAACCCGGGAGCTATATGCTAGGGGTGATACGGTCTTAAAAAGTTATTGCCGGCGAGGAAAATTCAACACATGGGAAGTGGGCTGGCCCAGGAGAGGCCCACATCGTATCTCGAGTCATCGAGACCCCGGTGATTCTGAGCTCAATGAGAGGAGGGAAAAATTTTACAGTCTTGGAATGGGGCTATATGGCAGCTTTTATCGGTAGGCCTTGGTTTGTAATCTTAAATGGGTGTGATTTTCGGTTATTAGTTCGAGCCATTTCACGATTTATCTTTGTTAAGGCGTCACACCACCAACTTCGAATATATAATGTTGAAAAGTTATAACGATAAAAAAGGAAAGCTCGTAGATATAAAGAAAAATCTCTCTTTATTCCAATCATATTACATTCGATTTGTCGGTGGTGTCTCGATTACATCTTGAGCGCTCGTACAAGCGGTTCCCTCGAAAAAAAAAACCTGCCCGGGAAGAAAAAGGGAAAATGAGATGGAAATAAATGGAAGAAGACTAGAAAGGTGGAAAGAGGAGAAGAAAAGGGATGGAAAGATTCGTGAAGGAGAAACTTGAGATGTGGGAGAAGAGGAAGCAGAAAAATGGGTGGAAGGAGTTTGTGCGGAAGAGCAAAGGGAGGAGAATGAGATGTGGAAGAAAAAATGAAAAAAAGGAGAAGGAGAAAGGAGGAAGGAAGAAGAAGAGCAGGGGAAAATGGAGGCGGCCTTGAAATGCGTCGCCCTCTCGGCGCATTCTAGCAGATTTGGGAATAACATGACTCCCGTAAAGGGGCTAGGGAAAAACCACAGAGCTCAGCGGGCGACCCGAACGGCGAGACCGGAGATCTTGAAAGGATCTCCGGTGAGATGGCCCGGACTGCGCTTCATCTCACCCAGTTTCGGTTACCGGAAAAGCGGGTGCACAAAATATAACCTCCACCAAATATTAGTACGCCATTTATAAGAAGGCCAAACGCCGAAAGAGTGCGAGCGTTCCAAAATTCTCCATAAATCAGCATTAAAGTTGCTTTCGAGAAAATTGAAGTCCGGGCGGCGCCGCGCGACAGCCTCGCCCAGCGAGTTCGTCTACTACGGATGGAATCACGCTACGGTCGGTCGGCTCGAGTACACATCGCCACTTTCGGTACATCGCCCTTGGCCATAGCGCCGGGCGAGCGGCTCACTTTTGGCTGAGTTAAATACACTCTGGGCGATCCGCAGC
Organism: Tetrastigma voinierianum; assembly: GCA_016808115.1. Lineage (NCBI taxonomy): Eukaryota > Viridiplantae > Streptophyta > Magnoliopsida > Vitales > Vitaceae > Tetrastigma > Tetrastigma voinierianum. Next base: position 217,507 of record JAEQBH010005890.1, on the reverse strand, counting down.
CACGAGAGGTGCGTCATTTCATTTACATCGCCCACTGGGGCTGCCATGCTTGGCCATGGCGGGGGCGGCTCACTTTGACGAGTTCGTCTACTCCCGGACAGGTCATTGCACAGTCATATCGGCTCTCGGTACACATCGCCCGGTACAGGCTCACGTCGTCCTGCTGTGCCGGCACTTCTGCGCCGGGGCGGCGACTCACTGACGAGTTAGGTCTACTGCAGGCCGATCCGCATTACCGGCGAGGTGGGTCGGCTGGGGGCTTCGTGCCACTGTTTCGCGCCGCGCCGCGGCCCGGGCGGCGACGCTCGGCGGTTCGTCACGCACTGCGGATGGAATCACTTATTGCCTGGTCGGTCATTCATTTGCTCATCGCAGCGCCTTAGCGCGAGCCGGCTCACTGTGGTTGTCTACTACTGGGCGGATCACGCTTCACGAGTCGGTCGACTCATTTACATCGCCACTTTCGGCTTCCCATCGCCCGGCCAGCCATCGCGCCCGAGCGGCGGCTCCTTTGCGGTTTAATACACTGCGGGCCAGTCCGCGTATCGAGTCACTCGCGGCAGGCTGCCAGCCGTAATACATCGCCCACTTTCGGCCGCAGCGCGAACCCGGCGCTCACTTTAATGAAGTGCGCGTCCCTTCTACGGGCGGTCACGCCACCTAGGAGCCATCTCGGTTACGCGACGACTTCGGCCAGCGGGCGATAACTCACTACGGCGAGCTCTTCTCGCGGTTTCGCCGACGAGCCACACGCCCGGCCCAGTTCGCAGCGGCAGGCTCTTCTAAGAAGTTCACATAGACGAGCCAGCCTGCGGCGGATTCGCGACTGGCAGAGTTCCACGTTGAGCCACGCAGCGATTCGCGCGGCGAGCTCTTCCAGATTGCGTGGGCTGACTGCAGCATTGCGTGTGACTCTTACCAGAGTTTCACGCGGTGAGCCACCCCGGCAGGGTCCGCGATTGGCGAGTTCACATGGAATGACCACACCCCAGTATTCGGCATGAAGCGGAGCGGCAGTCTACCTTGACAAAGCTCAACCAATCCATGAGCCATCTGACTGCAGAGCGATCAGCTGACCTTGCCGCCGGCGAACGGTAGCTCTTTGCCTTCGACTCATCCTAGCCTGACCATGCTTCGGATTGGTTTAGCTCGGGTTATTGACAGCAAGGCTTGAAAGCCGACCTGAACTGATTAGGGCTGGCCTTAACCTTCGATGGCTTAATCCGGATCGCGACAAGTCGGCAAGAAGAAGCGCGATAAAGCGAAAAATAAGATGAATTAATAAATATTCATTGGCTGAAAGTTTATATATCTGGGTCGGGCCAACTGCCAGCGACCACAAAAAAAAAAAGCATAAAAGTGGCGTTTATGGGCCAGTGATCTGACCTGAAATGGGACATATCAGAAGGAAGATGGGCGGTGAAGGAGATGGTTTCATTGAAGTGCGGGCTCTCCGACATAATAATGAGAGAAGATTTGCCTATCCTCTACCATTGTTTGAAGATGAAGATTGAGAAATCAGCGGGGATGACATTAGTATCTTCTGCGAAGCGAAGCCCCGAAGAGGTATCCATTGATTAAAGAGCCTAAAGCTCAGTCTACTAATAAACGATCGTGACTGCGAGATATTGCGTTGAAGATCTGCCAGCCGCGGCGCCCTCGATGGCGTGCGTGAGTACACCGGTAGCCACCGTGAGCTGAATCGCGTGACGTGATCTTGTCGAAGGTCAGGTCTTTGATTCGCGTAACTCTTCGCCGAACTCCGGCTCAGCCGCGGAACAAGCTGATCGCCGTCTGAGAGTTCATCGCTGGTAGATTTTGGCGATCTCGTATCATCCCGAGTGGTTCTGTGGCCTGATTATTCAGGTATCTGAGCTCACGCCCGCCTCTCCATTTATTCAGGACCTGGTCTTTCACCCTCGGCCGAACAAGGCAGTGGTATCAGCGCTTCTGGGTCCGGGCGAGCTTCACGGCTTCCTCGGTCATACTTTGCATCGACCTGTGACTCGGCTCTCAGCTTCAGATGTGAGGCGAGCCACTATTATAGCTCGGCGCTGCATGACCTTCATTATTTGGCTTGAACAACCAACCTGATGAGTAACCCATACGCACCAAGCGTAAAATCAGCATCAGCATAGCAAAACTCTACAGAGAGAGGGGGAAATAGTAAGGGCAAGATGAAGACTGGAGGCATTCAAGGCTAAGTCAGCCTTGCACCTCTATCAGTGGTTGGTATATTGAGCCTCTTAAGATCAGTCTGAATGAAGGCGAGGAGCTGCTGGCCTTGGCTACTGTTGCTTGTGGTAAAAGTCTGTGTCTCCTGACTTAGGGTTCCGGAACTTTCCTATCTTTCTTCTCTCTCAGAGCTTAACTCTTGGTGGCGGGGACAGTGACTCAGACAACAGTGCCAGTGTAACGCCGGCCATTACGGGGATACTCTGCCTGCGTGGGACCAGAATGGGCCGTGAAACTTAAACTATCAGACCATGGCAGTCCTGGTTGTGGCGTGGGGGCTGAAGAATGACGATGCTGACTTTGGAACTTTAACCGGCGGCCTGTCTTCAATGAGTTCAGGGTTTTTTAACACTACTCAGGCACAGGGATACCACCTCAGCCCAGACCCAGCGGTTCCTAATTGGTTTGGCAATGGAGGATGATAGGAGAGACTTTTCTACAGATGGGAGGAGCGATCCGCCTCGGGCAAGTAATGGGGACTTGAACTGGTGGTGGAACATCCGAACATTAGGCTCACTTCAGGGCCAGGGAGGCGCTCAATGGGCCTTGTGGCTATCAGATTATCTTCAGCCATTGAATCCAATTCGAGCACACAGGAAATCAAGTGGGGATTCAGGGTAAATGTCCGGCCGTACTTGCAAAATTACAGCGAAAAGCGACGATACTCATGAGATTATCGAGGGGTAGCCAAACTCACAGGAGCACCAGTGTCGTCCTTGTCGAAAGGATCATATAAATTCTGTTATTAACGAAAAAAATAATTCACTTCCCACTGATCTATTGGGAGGAGGAAAGTGGGAGGGAAGTCTGAGAGGGCGGAGCCTTCAGAAAGTAAAAGCCCTGGATGTCTCCAGCCAGGGCTGAAAGAATAAAGCAGGAAGCTATCCCAGAGACCTGAGGCCTGTACTAAAAGGCCCGAGCCTCTCTACTGAAATGCCCGACCAATTGGCGAGTTAGTGGACACCTATTAATCTTTGGCCCTTTGAAGGATCAGTCGAGGCGAGGCGGATTATCAGAAGACATGGCCCATGTCACAGTGGGGCCCATCAGAGACAAGCGTCCCTAGGAGACCTGGCACCAGGAGGTTAGTAGCGTGCGTGAAGACCATTTATATGAAGGACCGCGACCTTGCTAAGGTCCACAGTTCAAAAGCAGCGAGCATATCTGCGGATATTCCGACCCCCCCGAGTGTTAATCTGGATTCTTTCACCTTACTTACATATCTGAGGAAGGGGCTTGTGGAACCTTCCTCCAGAAGTCTACTCAGGCAAGAAAGTTGGGAGTTCTGCATGATCAAGTCATTAATAATGGCGAAGAGTCTTCACTGTGATATCTGAAGAAGAAGCGACAGGACCAGTGAGAATTGGATGTCTGAACAAGATGTGTTTGAGTATTAATCTTAAATAGAAAATGAAAGCAGACCAGATGGATGAAGATAACAGAGAGGACTCACTTTAAAAGGCTCGAGACCAAGATTAAGAGGAAGAAACCAGAACTACGCTAAAGGCAAATAAAGTCGGGAAGTGGTACACAGACGAAGATGGCAGAAAACAAAGGGGAATTGAAGAGGATAGAAGAAGTAACGGAAGAGTCATCATTATCCTGAGACCAATGTGGCGACCAAGCGCCATCGTCGACCAGAAGCGGACACATGGAAATTACACGTCTGGGGAGTATTACATTGCCCACGTGCCGTACGAGAATTTGAAATGGCCGATAGATTGAAAGGGTAAAGGTTCATGACCACTGAAGAGCCCGAAGAGCCGGCAGAAGCGAAATGCGGAGGCCATGGACAGATTCAGAAGGAAGGTTTGCTTGATGAACGCAAACCTTTTACACGACATTTCATTTTTGGGCATTGGGAAAGGTCGTCGAAAGGCGTACGGCCTGTGTAGTCTCACGAATTCACAGGAAAATAGAATAGTCCCCGATAATATATCTTACTTAAATCCGATACAAATCTCTGACGGGAAGGAAGATTATCCCAAATAAAACTATAACAATATCACATTAATCAGAATCACAGTGTAATAAATGTCTATTAATGGGAATGAATCCTAACACCATCCATTTGGAAGAATATCTACTATAAATACAAGGTCACTTTACCCTTCGGTAGAAAGGAGTCGCAACATTAAAGCCCTAAGCCGGTCTCTCTTTGAAGGGCGGCTTGACATGGGCCTGCTCAGGCAAAATAGCCAGGCCCCCTTCTTCCTTGTATTTTTCGGAGGAGTGCTATATATCAGGGCCTGTGGATCACAGTGTGTGATCATCTTGGCCGGGGCCAGACGACCAAGGCACCGTCGGCGTGAATCATCAGGATCCATTGTTGTGACCTACGCTCGACTGATTAGGTTGAAAAAGGCATCATCAATAACAAAAATAAACGGCTCAATACCTACATAATTGGTAATCCTAAAATATCTAGATAACAGATATGATAAAGCATATTGACGAACATGAATCTGATATGACTTCTAATGTCTAAGCTCAGACGAAACTCGTCGTGCGAATTGTCCACAAAAAAACCAACAAATAAATCGATCCATTTATCTGTGACATAATTTTACTTATTTTGTAGCATAAATGTCGGCGACAAAACATAAAAAGGCAAGAAAGCAAAATGGATGATAATCAGCGTACGATGGAAAACGCAATCAGTGGGCCGAATGATGGGAGGACGTTTCGGCGAAATGATACCAAGCCACTCGTTTTCTTTGAAGATGAAAATAATAGAAGGAATTAGAGTTTTGAAATGAAAATAGATGAGAGGATTATGTCGATAATTTAATGTTTTTCATGTTTTTCTTTTTTTTGAAAAAATAACTTACTTTGGATAAAATTATCCTTTTTTATTTAATGTATTTAAATTTTCTCTAGATCGAAAATGAGTTCTTTTTGAATCAGGCAAAATGTGAAAGTTGGAGTTTCCATGTTGTTAACATTTCATTTTAAAAGTATGAATTTTGTTCTCATTCATGATAGGTATATTGACAAAGTACAAATAAAGCCATTTGAATAATAAACAAATGATTCACAAATTAAATAACGATGTGATAATATAATAATAACCATAATAATAATGGTGTGGCCCATTGACTGGCTTCCCTCCCTGACCCGGCACCATGTGTTGGAAAGAAATTAAATGCAAATACAGAAAATAAAGCATGTTAACTTATATAATTCTAAACAATTATCTTGAAAATATGAAACTTACAAAAACATTTTATATACATACAAGTGAGTGATATTCACGATGAATCAATATACATATATTTTTGAATTCATTCTGCGCCTTTTATATTTCTACTTATGTATGTAAATCCCACATTTTACATTTACAAAATCAGTCAAATCTACGTGGTAGACTCTACGGTTGATCGTTGGCTCTTACATGTCTGGGAGGATATATCCACGGACGTCATCTTCGGTACCTACGAATAACCTGGATTCAGCTTTATAGCAGTGGGAATCATTAAATGGACGTCAGATTATAACAATCGTATGATACTTCATATTTGTTTTATTCATATTACATATTACTTATATATGTTCTGATTCAATTATAATTGTTTCATATCATTTTTCATGTTTCACGTCTTTTACAAACATTAAAAATTTATCTCATCTTATGTCGTACGCATATTCAAAAGTCAGATGGAAAGAATCATATGTACGAAATTATTATCGCATGAAGTGTGATTCTATGGCCCATATTATATTGTATGACTGGCCAGGGCATATGGCCGTCAGGGATCCGTGTCATTGACAAGCCAGGGTCCGCTTTTGTCTATCAGTGTATGTTGCAACATTGTTATCCCTATACGCATACCTATCCATCTGACTACGGTCATTGACATTGATTTTATTATGTTCTTAACAAATCTTTGAGGTATCGAAAAAGATATATAAATATACAGAATAAGCTATTGATAACTCATGTATCTTTATGAGATATTCGTTATCAAATAATCTCTTATAAACATTTAGTATGCTGCATTTTTCATATAACAAAATTATACATATATTGTCTTTAGCTTTCATAACACATGTTATCATTGATCATACTAACATGATGCATTATTTGACTCAACAATACATTTATATAACATTTATACAGTTTCATTTCACAACGATTCTGCCTTAATAGATTCGAGGTTGATCCAAGTCCATTTTGGCTAGGTACGACCTTGCTAGTAAAGTTGAGCAGAGAAAGTAGTCTTCCCTAACTCAATATGCCCCCTATGTCTTGAAGTTTCTTATGGTTCAAAAAATCTGTGTCATTTAGTTTTAATTTGGAATATGGTTTAAACATTCCAATTGCTCTGAATGGTTCCAGGAACTTTTAATCAAATTATTAATATATATTTGAAATTTTTTAGAATGATATAGACATAATTTGACCATAATTTATTCTTGAAAGTTGTTTTTCCAGATGTCTAGTTTGTACAGAAGTTGGAATCCTCATTTTGGATTAATATAATAAATTCTTGTTTAACAACCAAATTACTCCAGTTCATGGGATTGTTATGAGACAGGTTTCAGTGACAAAATTGTTCCCTTATTTTGACGAATTTCTGGTAACAATGGGGACTAAATCTGACTATACTTCCTTCATGGAAGTTGTTCCCTTAGAAGTCTAGTTTACCCAAAAATTGGAATCACTCAATTTGGATGAGTGAAACTCAACTTATGACCTAAACAACAAAACTGTACCAAAACAAAGGATAACCCGGCATCTTACCCTTATTTTCACTTCAGTCGCAAAAACATGGGACTTAGGGTCAGGTTTGATTCTTGGTATCTTCTATAATTTTGTAGGTTTACCTCTTAGGGTTCTTTCGAGTGGAATCCAGTAAATTCGGATATGATAATAAGCCCAGAAATTCATAAGCATAAAAAAAAAAAAAACATGAGTTTTGGAAAAATGTTAATGACTTGTCTCAGCAAAACCTAACATTTCTTACCCATAAATCTCATTTTGGGACACAGTAAACAACATCAAAACCAACAAAAACAACTAAAAGACAAAGAGGGAGAAATTAAGGTAGTTTCTGTGTCTTTAGAATTATCTGTATGATTTATAACATGTTTGGGGTATAATAAAAGTAAATTATATTTTTTCGTAATAAATAATGCTAAAAATAAAATAAGCAAGCAGGTGTCTGAGATTAAGAACAAATACAATGATTGCAATTCACAAGTGACCCAATGATTATATAAATAATAAGTTCATACTACAGTAAAGTTTGGAATGGGTTGAAATGGAGAATAAAAATGAAAATGAGGTTAAATGCAAAAAGTAAAAAGTGACAAAGGCTTTACATATGACCACTAATTTTAGTCTAAATATCTCATTTAATGAGGTGACTATATTTAAAACCAAATCAGATAAAGGAGAAGAAAGAAAGAAGAGAAGATAAGAGAGGAGAAAGAAAGGAAGAAAGGAAGAAAAAGAAAAAGAAGGAAGAAGGAAAGGCAAATGTATGAATTTTTGTATGGATATGTAAGAATTTTGGTATGAATTTGTGTATGAGCTTGTTAAGGACCCTGTGTGATCTTGTTTGGAGGTTTAGACCCTCTTTGTGAAATCCTTGTTTGGAGACCTGATTGTTTAGTTTGGTTGTGGTCTGTGTAGAAAATTTGTATAGAAAATATTGGTTTTATAGGAGATGTTAATGGCTTTTTAAAGCTTCATGTTTTGTTTTTTGTGCATGCTGGAATGAAATACTCATCCAGAATTGAGTGATTCAAGATTCTGGATAAAGTGAACAGAGAACAATCCCTCTTACAATAAATTATCAAAATTTGGATTGTTGAACTGAAATTCAATCAAGTAAAGAGACAATTCGGTCCACAGTAATTTAGTGATTACTGAAGCTGGAGTAATTCAGTTGTTTAAATCATAACTTGAGTTATATGGTCCCAAATGAGGTAGGTTCAATTCTATACAAACTAGACATCTGGAGAACAACTTTCGTGAAGGAATTATGGTCAAGTGTCTCTAATGGCCTAGAAAATTTACAAATATAGGACACAATGCCGGATTAATTCTGCAGTATCTGGAATGATTAAAGTGTTGACCTCTCTCTAGAGTAAAGTCAAATGACATGATCATTTGAACCATGAAACTTAAGACATCATGATTATATTGAGTTAGAGATAACTTTCTAACAATCACATTTCGAGGTCAAAATTAGTCGAAAATGGAATTGGGAATTTACTTGACGACAGGCGGAAATTGGTTAGAGCATCTCCAATACTGCCTCCTCCATTTTCTCCTCCAATATTTTGGCTCATTCTGATGTTTTTTGGCTGTCGTTTAGCTATTTTCCGATGCATGATCTTATATTTTATTTATGCTTTTTATCATTTCAACCAACTCTTAATTTAATTCTTATTGCTTTCTTCTCGTTTTATTCATAAAGTATTCATTTAAAGATTTTAATATTTAAAAACTAATAATAATAATGAAATAATAACAAAAAAATATTTGTAAAAGGTTAAATAAAAAATTAAAGTAAAATGATAAATAAGAAAGATTCTCTCTTTTTTGTGTATTTCTAAAAAAAATGGTAATGAATGAATAGATTATATCTGTGCAGCTGCATTATTACATGTGAAAAAGAAGTTCTCTTCATTATTGAATTATAAAGGATTTTCTTGAAAATTGTTGATGAATATGATGATGTGGAATGCAAAGTGTAATATCACATAAAAAGAAATTCTCTTCCTTGATACTGATCATAAAAGTTTCTTGAAATTGGTGATGAATAGATAGATGTATGGAGAAATGAAATTTCACTTGATATCATGAAAAGAGAGATTCTCTCTATTAAATTGTAAAAGTTGTCTTGAAAATTGTTGAGTGAATAGATAGTCATGGAGAGAGTATAAAAGCATATCACATGAAAAAGTGTTCTAACATGTCGTGCAAACATTATCGATGGGACCTCCCATAAGAGTAAAACAAAGTAAGAGGGAAGGAGACAAAGAATTTACCATTTGATACATATCTTCATACTCTCAATTCTAAATGGTAAGTGGAAAAATATTGCTTCTAGATTCCTCTTCTGTCAGTTATCTGATGAAGATGAAAAATAACTTTGAATGATGTGTATTGGTCAGTACCATGCGATCAAAAATAAACCAACAGCCGTGGTTCTACAAATTAAGTCGAAGACATTATGATCGTGATAGAGTTTATTGGCAATGCGCAACTAATTAAAGATTACTTTCTTGATAATCCGATCTGAACATGAGCCCTCTTCCGAAAGAGCACTTTTCAGATACATAGTGGCTGTTTATTAATGTTTGTTATCAAAGACCATGTGATTACTTTGTTCAAAGAATGATGCTCTTGGATTCTCAGTTAAGCGGCATACAAAGATGGCGCAATGGATAACTTTACCCTCACGGCATGTCACGTGATCTTTGTGGATATAGCGATCATTGGTCGAAACCTGACTATTAGTGTTTAAGAGATTCTACCGAAAGGTGCGAGTTCGTTGTTTGAACATCAATACCACCAGATCACGATCTGAAATATTCAAAGCTATTACGGATGGAAGGAGCGTCAGGTTTCTGGAATGTTAAGGAGTTTGGATTACATGCATTCAGAATGGAAGAATTGTCGACCAGCATCATGGACATTACCACGGACCATGTACCGCAATGAACCACCATTCTTGGTGGCTGCCTGATTTGTGGATGCTGTATGCTTTTTTAGTATGCGAATTTAACAATGACATTAATGTTTGTGATGCCCCTCTAATCTCTTTGACCTCGAAGGATGGGCGTACTCCACATCAAACTACATATAAATAGTCCATAATTCACCACCATGGTTATTTCACCACGCCCAGGATGGTATTTATCTAAGTGGAGCACCGTTCAAACAATTTCTGACCTCAAGGTGCGAAGAAAAACTATTTGCAGAAAGCAGGATTTCGAAAGATGTTGAAAAGAACACTTTGAGTTATCAAATCGTTTGCAATTGTCACGGGCTGCTTGGTGCAGAATGGGAAGATTTATGCTACATCATGAGACGTGTGTTGTTTTTACCTGACATAAATAATTGAAAATGAGCGTCACTACGAGGAAGGATCATTAAGCATTACAAACGCTGCATCATAATAATGAATATATTGCACTAATTTTGAAAATCAGTTCAATAATAGAGAGGATCCTGATCCAATTTAATTCAGTTTGTAAGCTCAAATCATAGTATGATTCGGTCTAATTCATCATACACTCCGCAATGATCTTATTGAACATCCGTGGTCAAAGGGAAGGGACATGTAATTTAGCTGGTTATGTAGTTTGGTTTTTTTAATGAAGTATCTTGTTATAATTGGTTTTTTTTAATGAAGAGATACATTTCATTAAATTAAGATTCATTAATATCATAAACTACATTAATTAAAAAAAAACACAAACTACATTAATTAAAAAAAATAAAAATAAACTACATTAATTAAAAAAAATAACACAAACTACATTAATTAAAAAAACAACATAAACTACATTAATTAAAAAAAATAACACAAACTACATTAATAAAAAAAAATAAACTACATTAATTAAAAAAAATAACACAAACTACATTAATTAAAAAAACATAAACTACATTAATAGGAAATATAAGAAAATACATAAATTATAAATCAGGAGGAAAAGGAATATAAAATTGGGAGCTGCTTGAACGTGCGAGAACTTTAGCCATAATCTCGTCTCAAGGCAATTGATAGTAATCATGTATTTTGAGGGTCCATGTTGGAGGTGTCGATTTTCATAATTTCATTTTCATGAATCATCTGTTCCCTTTCTTCTGCAGACTCTATGCACCTAATTTTTCTTTCTTCAATATTTAATTTTCTTTCTACCAAAGAAGACTTCTTTCCTCCTGCACCATGCATTTGTTGATTAAATTCATCCAATAAATTTAAAAACTCACCGCTATTCTGTTCTGATACGTTACTCTTCCTACGTGATGCTTTCTCAGCTTTTCTTCCAATAGGCCTTTATTTTACTCGCGGGAGTTAATACCGCACTCGTGACTAGGATCATGGTCGAAATACAGATATCGATGGTCCAGCATTTGGGACGATCAGGATTGGGGATAGGTTCTTTTGGGAGCTCCGAAATCCACCACTTATCTGTCTTTTATTGCCCAACAAATGATTAAAAAATAAAGGTTTTTTCAGATCATTGTGATACATAACTTTAGCCCGAGTAACCTATACATGAAAATAAATACTATTAGAAATTTTAATAAATAAAGAGTGCATGAAATGAATAAAATATAAATCTCACATTGTCACTTGTGGTTCCACTTTGATTCGCGATTCTCAGATTCTGTATGTAGGCACCCATGATATTTGTTACAACATAGCCTGATTTTGTCCCACCGGCTTTGGAGTGAACATAAAGTCCGTTGCTCTTCCCCACTGTCGCTCATAAAAATTAGCAACATTCGATTCCAAAATCACAGCCTTCTCGCCCAACACCAATCATTCTGATCTTCACTAATGACATAGCCAAGCAATACACAATCTCTCATCCTCCACCTTTGAAAAATGACTTTCCCGCTTGCTCTCGCTTGAGAAAATGCCATAATTTTTTTTTTAAAAATAAAGTAAATAAACCACTAAATAAAGAACGTGAGAGAGAGAGACTAAATGTGAGAGAAACGAAGAAATTTAAAGAAGCATTTAAAACTAAATAAAATAAAGTTAAATGTGAGAGAGAATGAAATGTGGAGAGGAAGAATGAAAAATATGTGTATATAGAGTTAAAAAGAGCTGCTTTTAATATTAATTTATGGATTATTATGATTTGAAAAAAATAAAAAATAACTGACGGTAGGTCATATCTATCATACCCTATCACCATCAACCCCATACCCTCTTCCCCCAAACCCACCCCCCATACACCTCCATTTTCTCCTCAAGTTTTCATACCCACAGAAATACCCACACCTCCTCCTTCATCTCCTCCTTCACTTCTCCTTCTTCTTCACTTCTTCTTCCTCTCAAACCCCCCAAACCCACCCTAAACCCACATACGTACCTCATCCCCCACCTGCTTTCCCCACCCAAACCCTTGATTTCTGATGATCCCGCCATATGATGGTTGCTTGCCTCTCATCCCCATAATCGTTGCTTCCGTGGATTCGGCCTAAGGTGGCGAGACATGAGTCACCTGCTGCACAGATATGGCGGCGCCCAAGACTCGCCATTTGATGACTTCGAGGGTACGCCTCCTTCTCCCTTCTTTCTTCTTGCGCATTCTCATTGCTAGGCTTACTTTGCTCGATTCCCGAGAAAATATGGGGAAAGTTAAAATATATTCGGGTTCTCAATGAAATTTGTACTTTTTTTTTTTAAATTAAATTTTGTAATAAACTTGTAAATTTTTTGTATAGATATAATGAATGTGAATTAAATGTAATTGGTGATGAAATGAATTTTTTTTGGATGTATTTTCTTATCACAGTATTGAGTTTGATTGTGCTGATCCTATCCAGTTACAGTGTTTGGTTGGTTAGAATTTAGAGGGGAATGTGAGATTTGGAGGGAAACATGCCGAGCGCCATTTTCATAACATTTGCACAAGAATCCTTCATATTTATTAGTTTTTGCCACCAAAATTTGGCCGAGCAAAAGGTCGACGATTGGAAGATAATATTTTCACTTTTCAGCCATAAACGGTTACACCGTACATTGGTGTGATTGGAGATGCTCTTTATGAAAGCTAAAGAGACACACGTATAATTTTGTTATAATAAAAATACGCTAAATGTTTATAAGAGATTATTTGATAAATGAATATTTCATAAGATACGAGCATCAATAGCTATTCATATATACGAGATATCTTTTCTAATACCCGAAAAGATTGTTAAGAAAACATAATAAAACTGATTGTCTCATACGACTGGGATAGTTAGATAGGATAGCATGCATATAGGATACTCTAAGTAAGTTACAAAGATACGCTTTGGCAGATATCGAGACTTCGTTTGAGTCGACGACATAGATCTCGCTTTCAATCATTATACGGGCCTTCGCTTGGGTCATACGTATAGAGATCATTGTCTCGCATACCGATAAGTGACTTCAAGACATACGCTTTTTCCGTATCCACTTCTAAGGTTTTGTAGCATGAACATAAGATAAATCGATGTTAATATGTAAATGGCATGACATGATATGAGAACATAGCATCGCTTATGCGACGATACGTAAACAAATGATAAGACAAAACAAAACGTGAATGAACATGATATTAATTTAAATACGATACTTAATGAAATATGATAAGACAACAAACATGATATATGTAGAAACATATCTATAAATGATATGTTCAAAACATGAACAAGGCACAGATATGTAAATGAATGTTAAGGTTATATGCAGTTGTCTAAGTGTGATGACTTTGATTAGAGATCGTTCATATGTATTAATTCCCACTAAACTATAAGCTTAACAAGGGTGTTTTATTTGTGTAGGTACATAAGAGAAAACCAAATGACATGACAATCTGCATCAGCAGTCAAAATCAACACATCACTAGTGCCCACCTGGAAGTTAATCGCTTTATAACGTATACGTATTTTGCTATTTTATAAGCAATAAATATCAGAACGCTAACACTTCCATATACAGCCTTTTATATATATTTTGTAAACCCCGCTACGTGAATATAGCATACAAAGTAAGTTTGCTTAACATTATACGAATTCGAACAAGCCTTAAAGGCAGGGCATTTATAAGAACAGAAAAAAAATGACACATTCGCTTGACACCGAGTGCCGAGTTGGGGGCGTCACAGTTTCCTAACCTTAATTTTCTTGAAACCTTATCTTTCTCTTCTTTCTTCTTCACTTTACTTGTATCAAGAAAAATCCCACACAAAAAGGAGTAAAAGCAAACCAAACTTTTGCCCTAACTTTCTCTCAATTTTCTTCCTCTTTCTCTTTTTCCTTTTTCCTTTTTCCTTTTTCCTTTTTCCTCCGCACCAACCGATCATACACAAGAGAATAATGCTTAAGCCTTTATCTCTAATTCTTTTGATGTTTCTAAAATGTTCTAGAACGGGGCATGTGTCTCATTCCCATTGGTTTACTCCTCTTTGATTATTTGGTCATCTTATAACATATAATTCATTTCTCTATCTCAAACATTAACCCACATTCTTCATCATTTATTCCCATTGTGTCCTTGACAATTAAATTATCATATTACCCTTGGTCTTTTTGATAATTCCAATTATACCCTTTTTCTCTAATCATTTTAATTACCAAAAACATACATTTATCTTTAATTACCCTTAATCATAACGTAAACTATTAGGCCTTAATTTAGGGTGTTACAAGTAGTATCTCTTTATTGATTAAGTTATAAAATTTAGAGTAGTAGTTGTATGAGTATCTATTTATTAAGTTTTTTTGAGGTGATTAAGTTACAAATTAGTAACCATGAGTTAAGTTTTATATATGCAAGTCTGTATTTTTACTTTAAAAAACTCAATATTTTAAAAACTATATTTGAAATAAATTTAATATAAGTTAAATACTTTATGGTTATAATTAGATCAATCGGGAGATAAAATATCTCTCGCTCTATCACGTCGCCTACCTCACGGTAACATTCAACGTTTAAATACGTAGCACATAGTGAAAGTAAGACTCTGCCTCGAGTTTCAATAAAGACAATGTACTACATCAGAACTCAAGCAGCCACTATCGGAAAAAGCAGAATATCTCTTTATTAATTAAGCAACCAAAATTTATAACCATTAATTAAGTTTTATAAATGCAAGTCTACATTGATCAATCTTTCATTTCATAACTCTATTTTTGAAAAATAAATTAAATATAATTTCAATACTTTATGGTTATAATTAGATCAATCAATCCAATAATTAAATATACTAATTTTAATCATATTATTTGATTAAACCATATAAAAAATGTGTTGGGTTAAATTAAAGTACTAAATTGTATCAAACTTCACTAGTTTTCAATTAAATAAAACTAAGAACAAAATAGTATATAAAATTGGTTCACTTCATTTCAAAGCCGTTTGGAACCTCGAAAAGTAACAAAGAAATAAAAATACAATGAAATGATTTATCACACGGTTTCACCTCAAAAAATATGCTAAAAAAAAAAATATATATATATATATATATATATATATATATATATATATATATATATATATATATATATATATAAAATCAAAATTTAACATATTTTAAAATTTTGTAGTTCAAATACAATAGAAATAAATAAAAAATAAAATAACAAAACATATATAATTAATTTATTAAATTTAAATCTATTTTTTATTTTCATCTAAATTTTATTTCATTCAACTTTTCCTTTATATTTTTCCCTTTATTTACTTTCCCATACATTTTGGATTTCAAACGAAGCCAAAGTGATTAATTTTATTTACTTTACTCTAAATACGGCAAGCATTAGATAAAATTTTAATTTTACAGACAGGTAAGGAGTTTTGTCCTTAAATAATACATTTAAAAAAAATATTAATTTAATAAAGCTAGAAAAGAAAACCTAAACTAAAAATTAAGCCATCAAAACCGTACTTACGATCATTATTTTAAAATTTTAAAGCTTAAAATCAGAATCGATTATTAAGGTTTTAAGTTTTTTCGCTTTTAACGCTTAAAATCTGAGCCAATTAACTGGTGACAAGTACATGCATTATACCAAATTGATATTAAAAAAAATATTATTTTGAGAAAAAACTGCCATATAAAATTAGGGGAATGACGTGGTAGTGCCACGTCATCATAGTGTCTACCATATACAACATACAAGAACTCAACCACTGCCTCTTATATCTGGATAGCATTAGCGAGACCGACGATATTCTCCCCGGCGGTGACACGAATATGCTTACCCTCTTCGCCGGTTCTGGGCCGGCGAGTTTGGGAGCACCGGCGAAGTGCGGAAGCCTCCGGCGACTCAGAGCAAGTGCTGATGCGTTCCCTTCGTTCATTCCGAAAGAAGTGGAGCGAATCAAAGACCCATTTGCTCGAAGGCTAGCTACAAGGATAGAAAGACTGCCTGTGCAGGTAAAATCAACAGGGATGTTTGGTTGCAGAGAAAACAGTTATTTCTTTTGAAAATGCATTGTTCTTTAGTTGAACTGAGGTTCTAGTTTTAGTCTAACTGAGAATTTAGGATTCATTTTATTTTAGGTTCCTTCTCCATCTTCTTCTTCTTCTTCTTCTCATGAATTTTCCTGGAAATCGGACCGGACAGTGTTATGAATAATATGCAATTGATTTTCATTTTTGGTTCTTGAAGAAGAAGATGAGAAGCTATTCTTATCAGAGATTAGTTTTTGTTAGCCTGGTAGAAAATATTAGGAAAAAGAAACGGTGAAGTATTTGTTAATTTGGGTTTGAAATGGAATCAATTGGACTATTCAAAGTCTGTTTGGAACAAATTTAAAGAGCACCAACATGTCATCAAGGGGTAGTGCATATGAAGAGCATAGTCAAGATGTTTCTGCTGCTACACAAAAAAAGAGAAAAAAATCTGAATGTTTCTGCTGCAGGATTCGTGTAAATCCAAACAATTCTCAGTTAGCTTATTTTCCATTTTCTTCTCTTCATAAACCATCCCAAGAATCCTGCTATTCGGGATGAAATTCAACTCAGTCTGCCTTTATTCCAATCCAGAAAAGAATTCATTTAGTTAAAAAACTTTGATCCTCATTTGGATTATTGTGGTTTTGTTACAATCCCACATCACCCACATGGTATTTACAGTTGGTACTACTTAAACTCATAGTTTATCCCATCTATCGCGCCTGCCTTTGCAGGATTGGAGAGTTGGTGCGTGAGTGGAAACCCACTATCTAGTGTCTCAAGAAGGGGTCTGAGTAAAACTATCGCTGCGGCGAACCGTCGTCTTGACAACTCTCCTATTCGGCTTGAGTACCTATCATGTTAGCCATGAATTTGGGAGATTTGGTGTGGGGATGGCCACTAAAAAGGTTTGTACATATACTTGAGTCAACCTATGTAGGCCTTTCTACTATAATTGTAGAACATGTGGTTAGTGGGGCTTAGAGGATAGGATGATCTAGTTGGACTCAGAAAGTAGAAAGTTCTCAGTCAAAGCTAGCTTTTGATATGATCTCACATAGGCTTCATATAAAATTGTGGAGTGGTACTTAAACTTGAGAGGTCCTCCCACCTATCAGGACGGTCTTTTGAGTTGGGCTCTTTTATTGAACTTGGGTACTTATCAGCTGTTTACTCCTTTTTGTTGCTAGAAGGTTCAGTGCCATTTCCAGATGATGTTGTTTGACATCCTTAGACCACAATAAGAGTGCACTCTTTTGCTTAGGGGGCAACTCGGGGGAGGACAGGATATTGACTTTGAATCTCCTGCTAATGAGATATCTACTTTTGAGGAATAAATGTTACATATGTAAAAGGGAAAAATATGTTGATCATGGCCTCTTAGATCATGCAAGAAGAATTTTGTGGCAGCTGGTCTGTTCATTGTCTAGGATGTTTTGGTTGATCCATTTTTTACAAGTATGAGAATATGAAGCAAATGGAGCTCATGCTCAAATCCTCTTTTGCCTATATAAAAGGTTATTTCCTCTTTTATGTGTGATTTCTTGGATTGTGTTAGACATTGTCTATGGTAGATTTCTTTGGTTCTTTGTTGGTATTGTTCTCTTTATAAAATTCCTGTGTGCACTGGTGTATTTTCTGAGGCACTTGTTGCTAACACACACACACATATGTATGCATATATCGGAAGATCATGACAGCGTTACTTTGCATCAAGTTGACTCAATATAATGCAAAGTTTAAGGATACTTATTTTTCGACATCTTTATGGGCACTGCAGCTTAGCTCCTCCAACAGTTGTATCATGAGCAGTTGTGTGAAGCCATTATCACTAAGCAAGACAAGTCCAGTGGTTCTCCTCCATGGTTTTGACAGGTCTGTACAGTGAGTCTACCATTGATTAGGAAGCCTAGTTGGTTCCTAAATTTGTTGGGTTCATTACATCTTATTCTTCAGCTCCTGTTTAGAATGGAGATACGTGTATCCACTGCTTGAGGAGGCTGGTTTAGAAACATGGGCCATTGACATTCTTGGCTGGGGTTTCTCTGATTTAGGTTTGTTTTAAATCCTTAGCTCCTATTCTTCGAGTTAATGCTTGCCCATATATATATATATGGGGTTCATGGTTTGATTTTTGTTATGATTATTGTTTCTAATCTTGTCCTCTTTTTGTTTTTTCATGCATATTTTAGAAAGGCTTCCATCTTGCGATGTGGCAACCAAGCGCGATCACTTTTATCAGGTGCAATAATTCCTTTTACTCTTTGCATGGGATATGTGGGGAAGTTCTTTAATCAAGTTTCATTAGATACCGAAATAAGTTTTTATAGGCTTGTAGGATTTGGGTTTAACATTCCTTTAACACCCTTTCTCATGTGTAGCCCCATAAAACAAACCAAACAAAGTCCTTCATGAACTTTCAAATAAACAAATGAGAAATAAATTGCAAAAATGTGGCTCGAACCCAGGGCCTTCTGCAAACCAGGCTCCGATACAATGTTAAACGACCAACTTTTCTAAAAGCTCAAACTTGTAGGATGTGGATTTAATATGAATATCACGCCTTTAACACCTTCATTTATAATTTTGCATATAAATGTCAGAGTTAGTGGAACAACCAATTGGATGGTAGATTTTGCTGCTGATTGGGCTATTCATTGGCAGAGAGAAGCTATTCCTGCCATCCATGGTTGCTCCCTGTTCTCAACTTCATCATTGACCAAACTGAACTGAATTGGACTGTTCATTATCTAACTGCAGCTTTGGAAGTCCCACATCAAAAGGCCAATGATATTGGTTGGACCAAGCCTTGGTGCAGCAGTTGCAATTGACTTTACAGTTAACCATCCGGAAGCTGTAAGCATTTCTCTGTTAGTTGTTACAATCATGTGTTAATTCCATCTGAAGAAACTTTGGAAGTTACATTTTGACATAAATTGCCTGTGTGCTTTTTATGTTATATAAAATATCATACTATAGTTGTTCCTGTTTTTCTTTTTCAGGTTGATAAGCTGGTCTTAATCGATGCAAGTGTATATGCAGAAGGCACAGGAAGCCTAACGAAATTACCCCGGGCAGTTGCTTATGCTGGGGTGAGTGTTTGATCACCCATGGTTATTGAGACTCATCTATTGGGAGATTTTAGTATCAATATGATACGATCCCACGTCGGTTCTGCATAAGGTTGTGGGGTGGTATGATCCCAGGCCGGTCTTTTGGGTTGGGTTTTCCTATTAAGCTTGGATTCCTATTATTGATACTTTCATTGAGAACCGGTACGTAGCGGGAGAGGGCTACCTGGAAGAGTGTGAGCCATCCAGAGTGAATGTATTTCGTAGACGTCCGGCTTCTCAAGGAGTATGGAATGATATGATCCCACAGAAGGTTGTAGAGTGGTACTTAAGTTTGATGGGTTTTCCTACTTATTGTGCCGCCTTGGTTTGGCTTCCTATCGACTCGATTCCTATTATTATTACTTTCATTAAGAACCGGCTCCGGGCCGACTCTCCTATTAAAGCTGGGTTCATTATTGATACTTTCATTAAGAACCGATACGTAGCAAAAGAGGGTTACCCGGTGCACACAAAGTGAATGTCTTCCGCGGACGTCTACCTTCAAGCAGAAATGCGACGGCTCGATGAAGCCTAATTATCGGGTCGGCCTGGCTCGGGCTCTCCCATTGGTCGTATTCCTATTATCGATACTTCATTAAGAACCCATTTTCGGCGACTCTCCTATATTAGGCTTGGGTTCCTATTATTGATACTTTCATTAAGAACCGATACGTAGCGTATTATATACCCGTGCACACACAAGGCGAAATACCCAGAGTGAATGCTGTACGTGAGCGCGAGCCATCCAGCGACCGCCTTCCGCGGACGTCCGACTTCTCAAGAGAATTCATATTTCTAAACTCACGGGTTTTCCTCCTACTTATTAGTCGATCTGGTTTCTCGCTTCCATCGGGTCGGTTCATTATTGATACTGATTAAGACCGGCTTCGGCTGACTCTCTATTGCTTGCGCTCCTATTATTGATATTTTCATTAAGAACCGGCACGTGAATAAGAGGGTTACCCAAAGGTAACCAAAGGTGGCCATGAGTTTAACGCGATGGGAGCCACAGCCCATCCGTAGCTGAATGTCTTCCACGACGCCCACTTTCAAGAGAAATGCAGACTTAACTGACGTTTTCCTACTTATTGCACGGCCTTGCCGTAATGTCCTATCGGGTCAGGGTTCCTATTATTGATACTTTTATTAATAACCGGTCTTTTGGGTTTAACTCTCCTATTAGGCTTGAGTTCCTATTATTGATACTTTCATTAAGAACCAGTATGTAGCGGAAGAGGGTTTGGCACACAAGGCCCAGAGCGATCAAGCAGACAGTAGCCATGAGCCATTCGCAGCTGACAAGCCCTCCATGACGTCCGCTTCTCAAGCAGAACAGACTTAAGTTCGATGAGTTTTCCTACTTATTGTGCCAATCTTGAATGACTCTCCTATTAGTCGTTCCTATTATCGATACTTTCATTAAAGAACCCATCTTTGTCGCGTGGGGCCTCCTATCGTATTGGGTACCTATCGCTATACTAAACCACGAGGCTACTATTGCAGGTCTATGTATTGAAGAGCATTCCACTGCGGTTTTATGCAAATGTTTTGGCTTGTAAGAGCATATCATTCTCTAGAAGTTCAGACTGGACAAATGTGAGTATTCTTCACCCACCAAAGTCAGTACTAACAACAATCAATATCATATTGATCTCTCTAAAGTGTGATATTCACAAACTTTTTTTTTTTTTTTTAATTTTGCAGCAGAAGGTTGTATCTAATGCCATTTTTTCCCCTGTATTCCCAATTAGGTGGGTCGCCTACATTGTCTATATCCCTGGTGGGATGATGCAACTGTGGATTTTATGATTAGTGGGGGATATAATGTTAGTTCTCAGATACAACAGGTATGCATGAAATTCTTTTGCCGTTTAAGTTGTTGTGTACTAGATTTACATGAAACCTCATGAAAACCACTCGATAAGATGAAGTTTCATTGTAAATATGAGAATAATTACAGAAAGACAACGGAATGTTAATAAATCTTGTGCATATTGCTTTTGACGACGCCGATGCCGAATACTTCAAGATTAAATGCTTGTTTTTTTTAAATTTTCATGACTTATTGCTATTTTTTTTTAAAAAGTTCCGAATAGAAAAAGTGAAAATATTTAGCTTTTTCTATTCAGGAAAAGTCATTTTTCACAAAAATAAAAACTCAATCATTTGCCTAACAAAAAGAAGAAATAGTAATATACACTACTGCATTTAATAACTTGATGTAAGCAAGATTTTATGAGTCTCAACCCCGATCCTACTTGTTTATTTTTTCAATTCCTCAACCATTCCCATTTAAAAATTAAACAAGGCTGGCGGAGATGGAGAAAATTCCTAAACTCCACCCTTCGTTTACATTTTATTTTTGTTTTTATTTTTTAATTTTAATTTTTTTATATATTTTTTTATTTTTATTATATTAAAATTAATATTTTTCATAAAAAAATAAAAATACATGAATTTATATATTATTTATTTAAAAACATTATAATAATAATTATTATTTATATTAAAGTATAAAATAAAATAATAAAAATTATTTTTTAAATATAATCGAAAGTGGGCTTATTATTATTATTTTAAATATATACTCATATCGCTTATTCTATCCGTTTTCACACGAAACAATTTATTTCTTTCGCCTACTTTATTTTAAATTAACTTAGTCCAGTTTCATTTATACTTTCGGTAGACAAAATCTGCCTCTAGAATTACTGACAACTTATCACCCAAAAAATCGGAAAATTTTTCGCTTATCTCAGAATTCGACGAAACTTTTCTAGGTCACTAGATTTCTCATGAGATCGAATTTAACGGCGCAACTGCTTCGTCATCCCGAGATCTGTGTGGTAATTTTATGCTCTTCCCGAACCCCATGATAATTTATTATTTTTATTAACATTTTTACCATTTTCAAAATTTTTAATTTTCTTTGCTTCACAGAGAGTAACACTGAACCCGCCTTCGATTCGAAAATAAACCCAAACTCGTTAAAAACCCGATTAAAATTAAATTAAACATGTGTTATTAAGAACGACTGAACGGTAAATCTAAAATAATTCCGTTCGCTATCATCCCTACTCACTACCTAATGTTAAAAAACAAACAACTTAATACTTAATGCTATTAAGTGCTATTCAGCATTAAGCTCAAAAAAAGTTCTATTCAACATTAAGTAAAAAAAACAAACACCACCTTATTATGTTGATATGACAAAAAATACCTATGCAAAAAGGTCCATACCTAGGCCTATCGGCCTAACCTCTTTATTACCATAATAAATCCTTATTTTTTTCTTTTCAAACCTTCAAATCGACACATGCCCTCAAATCGACCTACCACAAATCAACATAAATATCTAATCATGAGAAGTAAACCTGATGGATGCAATGTCACCATCTTTATATAAATCATGCTAGGTCAATGGTCATTTTATCCGAAAGACATTTATCGCATCTCATACTCTGGATATGAGAAATTTTTCTAAAGACTATATAGTACGAAGCTCCTCTGACGCTGCTTTTAAAACCGTGATGACCCCCTTGAGCTCCCGGTTTATAATATCTATATTATTGGAAGCCAGTCGTTACAACCAGACGAGCCAATCTTCGACCTCGATGTGGGGGTTTGTTCCATTTGACTCCGTAATCCCATGGGATACAACGAGGATTGGCTCCATAATCCCTGACTCGACCTAAGAGACGCTGCTTTTAAACCGCGAGCCTCGAGCCTCGAAGTTTCCATTGGCCACAATTTTCAAGCGCAAGCACCTACAAGTCGAGGCTGGAGTTTTTCTTGTTATACCCTTTTCTTTGCTTTTAAAACTTATTGTTCGTTGTGCTTCACAGGTAAAGAAGACCCTATCATATGGGGAGAGGATGATCAGACGCCAGTTTGCCGTGGTTAGTTTTCTCTCGAGTATTTTTTACATCATATGCAAAGTTTTTTTTACTTAATGTTAAATATAACTTTTGTTTTAAATAGTATTTAATAGGATTAAGTAATTAGTAGTTTGTTTTAAAAAAAAAATCAATCTTTTAATTTTTATGTAAATTTTTAAACAAAAAATTTTTAAATAAAAAATTTTAAAATATATATCATTTTATTAATTAGCATGAAAGAGATTATGGTAGCTTGGGCTATCATGTTAATATAATTTTCTTCTATTATAATATCTAGCTTTTTTCTAATAAGAAAAACATACTTAAAAAAGTCAAAAGCCAATATTTTGGTTTTTTCTATTCAACAATTGTGTTTAATAGATTAAGTAATTAAGAGTACGTTTTTTTAAGAAAATCAATCTTAATTTTTATCTAACTAAATAATAAATTTTTAAATAAAATATTAAAATACATATCATTTTATTTAATTAGCATGAAAGAGACTGCGAGAGTTTCAAGCGATTATAGCACATGATTTTTTTCTATTACACTAGCTTTTTCTTAATAGCAAAGCATTACTTAAAAAAAAGTCAAAAGCCAAATATTTTGGTTTTTTCTATTCAACAATAAATTGCTTAATAGATTAAGTATTCGCAAGATTTTTAAGAAAATCAATCTTTAATTTTTATTTAAATTTTTGAAACAATAAATTTTTAAATAAAAATAAAAAAATATATGTCATTTTTTATTTAATTAGCATGAAAGAGATCATGAGAGTTTCATAAGTGGGATTATAAAGAATATGATTTTTTTTTTTTCTATTATAATATCTATTTTTTCTTAATAGCAAAAGCATTACGAAAAAGCCTGCCTGGGAGTTTTGGTTTTTTCTATTCAACACAGCGTTTAATAGACAAGTACTAAGAAGATGCTTTTTTAAGAAAATCAATCTTAATTTTTATCTAACTTTGAAATAATAAATTTTAAATAAAAATTAAAAATACATATCATTTTATTTAATTAGCATGAAAGAGATCATGAGAGTTTCAAGTGGATTATAAAGAATATGATTTTTTTTTTCTATTATAATATCTAGTTTTTTCTTAATAGCAAAAAGCATTACGAAAAAAGTCAAAAAGCCAAATATTTTGGTTTTTTCTATTCAACAATAGTGTTTAATAGGATTAAGTAATTAGTAGTATGTTTTTTTTAAGAAAATCAATCTTTTAATTTTTATCTAACTTTTGAAATAATAAATTTTTAAATAAAAAATTAAAAATACATATCATTTATTTAATTACATGAAAGAGATCATGAGAGTTTCAAGTGAATTATAAAGAATTTGATTTTTTTTTTCTATTATAATATCTAGTTTTTTCTTAATAGCAAAAAGCATTACGAAAAAAGTCAAAAAGCCAAATATTTTGGTTTTTTCTATTCAACAATAGTGTTTAATAGGATTAAGTATTCAGTAGTATGTTTTTTTTAAGAAAATCAATCTTTTAATTTTTATTTAAATTTTGAAACAATAAATTTTTAAATAAAAAATAAAAAATATATGTCATTTTATTTAATTAGCATGAAAGAGATCATGAGAGTTTCAAGTGGATTATAAAGAATATGATTTTTTTTTCTATTATAATATTCGTTTTTCTTAATAGCAAAAGCATTACTTAAAAAAAGTCAAAAAGCCAAATATTTTGGCTTTTTTCTATTCAACAATAGTGTTTAATAGATTAAGTAATTAAGTAAGATGTTTTTTTTAAGAAAATCAATCTTTTAATTTTTATCTAACTTTTGAAATAATAAATTTTTAAATAAAAAATTAAAAATACTTATCATTTTATTTAATTAGCATGAAAGAGATCATGAGAGTTTCAAGTGAATTATAAAGAATTTGATTTTTTTTTTTCTATTATAATATCTAGTTTTTTCTTAATAGCAAAAAGCATTACGAAAAAAGTCAAAAAGCCAAATATTTTTGTTTTTTCTATTCAACAATAGTGTTTAATAGGATTAAGTAATCAGTAGTATGTTTTTTTTTTAAGAAAATCAATCTTTTAATTTTTATTTAAATTTTGAAACAATAAATTTTTAAATAAAAAATAAAAAATATGTCATTTTATTTAATTAGCATGAAAGAGATCATGAGAGTTTCAAGTGGATTATAAAGAATATGATTTTTTTTTTCTATTATAATATCTAGTTTTTCTTTAATAGCAAAGATTACGAAAAAGTCAAAAAAGCCAAATATTTTCGTTTTTCTATTCAACAATGTTGTTTAATAGATTAAGCAATCAAGAGTATGTTTTTTTTTAAGAAAATCAATCTTAATTTTATTTAAATTTGAAACAATAAATTTTTAAATAAAAAATAAAAATATGTCATTTTATTTAATTACATTTGAAAGAGATCACATGCAGCTTCAAGTTGATTATAAAGTTAATATGATTTTTTTTTCTATTATAATATCTAGTTTTTTTCTTAATAGCAAAAGCATTACGAAAAAGTCAAAACCAAATATTTTATTTTTTCTATTCAACAATAGTGTTTAATAGATTAAGTAATCGTAGTATGTTTTTTTTTTTTTTAAGAAAATCAATCTTTTAATTTTATTTAAATTTTGAAATAATAAATTTAAATAAAAATAAAAATATATGTCATTTTATTTAATTAGCATGAAAGATCATGAGAATTTCAAGTGATTATAAAGAATATGATTTGTTTTCTATTATAATATATAAGTTTTTTCTTAATAGCAAAAACATTACGAAAAAGTCAAAAAACTAACATTTTGGTTTTTTTCTATTCAACAATAGTGTTTAATAGATTAAGTAATCATAGTATGTTTTTTTAAGAAAATCAATCTTTTTAATTTTTATTTAAATTTTGAAACAATAAATTTTAAATTAAAAATTAAAAAATTATATATCATTTTTATTTAATTAGCATGAAAGAGATCATGGAGAATTTCAAGTGATTATAAAGAATATGATTTTTTTTCTATTATAATATCTAGTTTTTTTTCTTAATAGCAAAAAAAACATTACTAAAAAGTAAAAGTTAAATATTTAAAGTTTTTTTCTATTCAACAATAAGGTTTAATAAGAGGATTAAGTAATTAGTAGTATATATATTTTTTTTTAAATCAATCTTTTTAATTTTTATCTAACTTTTGAAACAATAAATTTTTAACTAAAAATAAAAATACAGATCATTTATTTAATTAAGACGTTACATCATGGGAGTTTCATGGATCATAAAGAATATGATTTTATTCTATTATAATATGTAGTTTTTTCTTAATAGAAAAAAACATTAGGAAAAAGTCAAAAAGCCAGATAATTTGGCTTTTTCTATTCAACAAAGAAGCTTTCCAAAAGTTCAATAATGTCACGAAAAGCTTAAAAAACAAACAGCTTCAGACAGTCTATTTGATTTTCAATAGCTTTCAGCAAAAAAAGCCAAAAATAACAAATGCCACTTATTTTTATGCGAGTTTTGTCCTAAAATAATACATTTTTGAAAAAAAATAATACCAATCTCATACGATTTTTAAAATATTGTTGAAACTAGTGCTTAAAACCGTAGTTGGTGAACAACTAAGGTTTTTAACTTAAAAAAAATTCAAAACCATAGTCATCAACTACGATTTTGATGATGAAACACTAGTTTGAACTTTTTTTAAAAAAAATATTAGATTATTATTATTATTATTATTTTAAATGTATTATTTTGGGACAAAACTCGTTTTATGTTGGAACAATGATTTATGTGAGGCTTCAACTTAATATAATGCAGAGATTACATTGTGAAATGCCGAATGCAATTATACGGCAAATACCAGATTGCGGACACCTCCCTCATGTTGAAAAGCCTCACTCTGTTTCCAAGTTGATTATGGAGTTTGTTCAAGAAAATAGCTACGAAGAGCTCCACTTCTCTTCCCGGTATTGAAGGTTTAACTTCTATGCCTATTCACACATTATTATCTTTGTCAAAATATTAAGCTTAGTAGTTTATGTTATTCATTACTCAGAATCGATTCTATTCAACTGCAGAATATTATTCATGGTCCAAAGGGCCCTTACTGCTTAAACGCTGCCTATTAAATCGGTAGTGAGCCACGTAAATAGTTTCCCCGTAAAGCTCCATATTCGATGCGATGTGATAAACACATCCTTCATGCAAGCACAACGTCCTCGTTGTGTCCTATAGGATTACGGCGTCAAACGGAACAAACCCCTACAGTGAGGTCGAGGGGCGGTTCTGATACAATTTGTAACAACTCGGTCCAATCATATAGATATTATTTGTTTTGAGTCAAAGGGCTTTCACGGCTTTAAAACGCGTCTATTAAGATATGACAATCGAAAATATTAAGCTTAGTAGTTTATGTTATTCATTATTTGTAACGATTCGGTCTAATCATGTAGATGTTGTTCGCTTTTGGTTCAAATGTCCCTCACGGTTTTAAAACGCGTTTATTAAGTTGAGAGGAATCCATACCTAAATAGTTTCAGAAAGTTTCTCCATATCCGATGTGGGATATCACAATCGAAAATATTAAGCTTAGTAGTTTATGTTAATCATTATTTGTAACAATTCTACCCAATCACGTGACAGCATCCGCATCCAAGCGGCCCTCATACTTTAAACACATCTATTACAGCCAGCGAATCCATACCTAAATAAGCTTCTGCAGTTTTCGCCCATATCCGACTGATATGACAATCGAAAATATTAAGTTTAGTGGTTTATGTTATTCATTATTTTGTAACGATTCGTCCAATCACGTATATCAGTCTGCTTCGGCCCAAACTACATTTTACTGCTTTAAAACACGTCTATTAAGCCAGGCGTTCATACCTAAATAGTTTCAGAAAGTTGTTCCATATCCGATGTGGGATGTGATAAACACACCCTCCATGCAGACACAATGTCATCGCCAAGGTTACATAGGATTACGGGGTCAAACGGAACAAACCTTCACAAAGGAGGTCGGGGGTAGTTCCTCGACGCCATCGCTTTAAAACGCGTCTTACTAAGCTGGTAGCCAGCCATATTTATATTAAATAAGCAGGTTTCTCCATATCCACGCGATGTGATAAACATCCCCTGCCATGTGTATTATCAACGTATTCGTCAGATTCCATGACACAGCGCAAACCCGACAAACACCTCCTACGCCAAATCAACAGACTCCACATCGAGGTCTAGGATCAACCATTTGTCACCGATCGCCAACCATATGATATCGGTCTCGTGGGCCGACCCGCGGCCTTTAATAAATTTTAAAACGCGCTACTAATTTGAGATGAACCTATACTTATGTTAAGCATTTAAGTCAATCCGACGCGATATGACAAACATCCTCCCATATAGACACAACATCATCGTTGTGTCCCATGGGATTATGATACCAAACGAAACAGACCCCCATATCGAGGTCGGGGATCGGCTCTGATACCATTTGTAATGACCTGCCTCAACCATATAAAACATAGAAAACAATAAATTTAAAAAACAAAAACAATTTTTAGACAACACCAAAATTTTTAGTGTTATCTGTGTTTTCAATAACAATTTTAAAAAACATGAATCAAACAGGCCTTAATCGTCCACAATTTTTAGGTGACGTTTGTTTTTTGACTTAATGCTGAAAGCTGAATAGGCCTTAATCGTCCACAATTTTTTAAAGCGATGTTTGTTTCGACTTAACGCCGAAGTCGAAGTTCTCGTTTGTTTTTTAAAATTTTCATGACTTATTACTAAATTTTTTTAAAAAAGTTCTGAATAAAAAAGTGAAAATATTTGGTTTTTTTCTATTTAGAAAAAGTCATTTTCACCAAAGTAAAAAAAACTTCATCGTTGCTTACAAGAGAATTACAAAGAATACATACTACTACAGTGACTTCATTAACTTATGCTTAACGAGACAAGCCCCATCTCCGATCCTCGCTTCGCTTATTTTTTTTTTCTTTCAATTCCCAAACTTCTTGTCTCATTTAAAAAATTAAATCTCAGCAGACTCCAAGTGGATGAAAAAATTCTCAAACCCGTCCGCTTACATTTGATTTTTTTTATTATATTAAAATTAATATATTTCATGTAAAAATAAAAATATTATTAATTTTTTATAAATTATTTATTAAAACATTCTAATTATTATTTATATTAAAAGATAAAAATAAAATAATAATAAATTATTTTTAAAATATAATCTAAGGTGGCGTGGAGTAATAATACCTATTAAAAACTCCGACATAATTAAATCAAACCTGTCTCATTAAGAGCGAGGCATGATGAGAACCCGAAATAATCCATCTCATTGTTATCCTTATTCGCTACCCAATGTTAAAAAACAAATAACTTAATACTTAATGTTATTAAGTATTATTCAGCATTAAGCTTAAAAAAAATTTTATATCAGGATTAAGTAAAAAAAACAAACACTATCTTAGTTTCTTTTCCTCAATTTCAATCATTTTTTTCTTGGAGGGACTCCCTTCTGTGCCTGCGTTATTGCATATGGTTAGAGTCATGGATGAAAATATCCGATATATCTCTGATATATTCGATATCGGTGATATTCGACACGATATCGGCGATGACCGATATATCATGGAAATATCGTGTCCGTGGGCACATGTGCGCAAGTAGTTTAATTTTTCTAAACGCTCCAAAGATATAATGCAGATATATCGAGGATATATCGATATATCAAGATATATTTAAATTACTGTGATTTCCGAACTCGATTGAGATTCAATGGTTATGGATTAATCACAATACTTAATTTTCGATATATCTGACATTCATGTAAAAATTACCCAATCGATATATCTCGATGTATGCGATACATATATCCATAAAATTAAGTACCGATATATATCCCGATTCTGATCCAATCCGTTATGGATTGATCACAACAGTTTAATTTCCAATATATCGATATTCATATAAAAATATCCATCGATATATTTCCGATATATCCAATATATCCGTTGAAACCGATATTTTCATCCTTGGTTAGAGTATACCATCAGATGCTGTCATTTTTTTATTTTAGTTTCTTTGAATAGTTATTTCTATGATTAAATGCCTATATTTAGTATAATCCCCTGGTTTAAATGATAATTTTTGATAACTAATTGTCAATATAAACCAGCAAGGCATGTCTCTTCAAATGATTGGTTTTCCTTGTTACAGTGCATAATCATGGAGATTCATCATTGTCTTCTTGTGGGCTTGTGGCACAAGATTCATTTTTCAGATTAATCATTGCTGTATATGTTTAATTATTTAAATTTATTTATGGGTTCATACGTGATTATTATGTGTTGTAAATCCCGAAAAATAAAGCCTAAATTAAATAATCTTCTTAAGTTTTTTTTTTTAGGCTTTTATTCATCAAGTTTATAATGTTTTTCCTCGTATATGTGTAGAGATATTTAGTTTTCTGTTTTGTTGATAGGCCAAAACTAGGGGTGGTAATTCAGGTCGAGCATGTTCAGAAAGTCAGAAAGATCGTACGGATCGTGTCACTACTGTCAACCCAAACCTCGACACAAATAATAAACGTGTCAACATTCGCCAACCCAAATCCAACACATTTTATTATTCTTGTTAGGCGCCAACACGGTAATACGCACTCCATTTAATTCCGATTATTTAAAATAATGCTAATTATAATTAATCATCCATACATGTTTAACACAAATAACCTATTAAATTTAACATGTTTATTAATTCTATTATTTGAATTAATAGGAATTATAATTAATAATTCATATTTAACACAAATAACATATTAAATAGGTTAATTAATTAATATAATAATTAAATCCGTCAATTCGTTAAATTGCAAGGTGAGGTCAACACAAATATAACTCATTTATTAAACGTGTTAGGCAGGTCAACACGAATATGACTCAAACACGATTATACTCAACCCATACCCACAAAAACCGTGTTGGGTTCGTGTTGTGTTCACGTGTTGTGTCAAATTTTGCCAACCCTACCCAAAACAGAAAACCCTTATAGAGAAGTGACGCTTTGTGAAGCATCACTTCCCTAGCATAAGAGGGGTCTTGGTAGGGGTGTCAAACGTGTTGGGTTGGGTTAAACGGTTACGGGTTAAACGGGTGACGGGTGAAAAACATGTAAACCCGTATACGACACGTTGAATAAACGCAAAATCGAACATCGAACACGAACCGCTTAATAAACGGTAACACGACACGACTCGCGAACACGCCTAATTTAAACGGTTATTGGGTCATCGGGTCGGGTTAACACGATAAATGTAACGACCCGTACCAAATAATACGAGTTTGACCAAGTTTGACCAAGTTGACCAAGTTGACCAAGTTTGACTTTTTCGAGGAGGAATAGTTTTAGGTTAACTAAGACACCATTTCAGAGGGCCTCGCCGACTAATGGCAGTTCATGTGACGGCTCGAACGCCACAACCGACTTACGGATAAAAAGTTACGCTATTAAGCTTCAACAAGAAGACTTTATCGTCGTCTGTTCCGTTTAGATTTCTTACCCGAAAACGACTTCTAGACCCTATATAAACATAGCTTGTGATACCAAAATGGAAAAACCCTAGCCCAAAACATCACTTGAGCTCCTAAAACTCCTAAGAGAAAATCCTCCAAACTCGGGAACACTCGCCAGCAGCCCACTGCTGCGCCGTGGAAATCGGACTGCACGAGGCACCACCGGCCAGAGTTAACAGACACGCCGGACCGTTCAGGTGGCGCCACCGGCCGACGGTGATGCTCGCCAGAAAATTTTACGACCAACGACCGACGCGCCGGATCCGGCCGGCGAACCGACGGCGGCCGGCACCGATTTTCACCGAGTTTTGTGATTTCCTGCCATTTTCCGGCCACCTCAAAGCCACCCTTACGCCTCCTTTCCACCATTTTGACCTTTCTGAACTCATCTACGCGGGTCCCTTGCGTGCATTTCGCACCGCTTGGAAGTTACATTGAAACGAAATCGGCCGGCTTAGATCGGGTTTTCCGCCACCACAGCG
This sequence comes from Tetrastigma voinierianum, assembly GCA_016808115.1. Taxonomy (NCBI): domain Eukaryota; kingdom Viridiplantae; phylum Streptophyta; class Magnoliopsida; order Vitales; family Vitaceae; genus Tetrastigma; species Tetrastigma voinierianum. The sequence continues at coordinate 185,099 of JAEQBH010005890.1, read as the reverse complement.
CTGGACCGCGACCAAGGTAATGGTACCAATGAGTTCCTGGTCTCGGTTGCTTCCATTGATAGGTGGTTTGTAAATTTTGGACATCGCTTGGTTAGGTTTCCATTTTTGCAATTGTTTAAGAATTATCGAGTAGTTCGGACTGAATAGAGTACCCATTGGTCAAATTTAAGTAAAATTGAAGTTGTATTAGTGAAATCGATGTTTTTATGAATTATCGACTGTTCAATTTCTCGAGGAATTAGTTCCCGGGTGAAAAGCCTCACTTCGGGTACCGCCTATAGCATTATCATGTAATCGGACCGTTTGAGTCCACCAGGATGATTTCATAGTTCTAAAAATTACTCTAAGACCTTAGGGCATTCCAATGTTGTTGGTTCAGCTTATCGGAGCTCTGTTGATATTTTATTTATATTACGCGCAGACTCTCACGCCGCGCCTGGGAGACGATCCTACAGGGAACAAGAACTCGAGCATCTATAGTCCGGGAGGGTCTACTTGTTTTTAGAATGTTTCGGGGTATTATTATGATATAACTTATTTCATATATAACTTATTTGATCGACGGTTGGTCAAGTTGTGCATAAATGAAAATGTCGCTTTATAAAAATAAGCTTATCATTTCATGTGAATTTTGTCAACATTTTAAATACTTGGAAGTTTTACAGGGTTCATGGATGTGTGAGTGGTTTTATATGTTTTTTTTTAATGATTTGGGATACGATGCGATATATTTATTAAGGACAAATATTTTACACATACCGCTTTGATCAAAATGGTTGGTTGCATGCAAATGTGATTATCGGTTCTATAAAACAAGTTATCATTTCACGCAGTTTTGTCATCATTTTAAATATTTTGGGTTTTACCGAAGTTCCCGATGAGTTCGTGGTATTTGAATATTTTGGGTACGTGACTGAGGTTTTAAAACCGCTTTGAAAACTCATCGCTTTTGGCAAAGAGATTGGCGCTCGTAACGACAGCGTATTACGTACGCCAAGCAAAAGTACTTGTGAGTAAAAATACGAATATATATTAATTCCACGGTCGCGGAGGTCGATTACCAGACGGGCGTTGGTATGCCACGATGTCGCGGAATTTAGTTATATATTATTTCCACCTGGGTCGCGGTGTCGGATTACCGACGCTGGTATGCCACGATGTCGAGAGATTTGTTATATATTAATTCCACTCGCCGTGAGGCCTGGGATTATCGACGGTTGGTATGCCACGATGTCGCGGTGCTTAGTTATATATTATTTCCAATGTTAGAGGTCGATTACCGACTGGTATGCCACGATGTCGAGATTTGTTATATATTGTTCCATCTACCGTGAGGCCTGGACACCGACGGCAGGCGTTAATGCATGTCGCGGAGTTTAGTTATATATATTATTTCCACGTCGCAGTCGGATTACCGGACGGTTGCGTATGCCACGATGTCGAGAGATTTGTTATATATTAATTTCCACGGCCGGAGGTCGATTATCGACGGTTGTTTGCCACGTGATGTCGTGAGGTCGGTTTATCCGATGGTATATGATGGGTATATAATACGGTTTATGAAGGCTGATATATGTACTGTACATTGTTGGTCTCTAATTGCGATGTTTTCCATATTTATAACAGAAGATATTCACGGTTATTTTTACTTATTACGATGGTTACATATATTTATGCTCAATTATATGTTGTGAACAGACCAGGTTTTAAGGTTCTTGAAAATGATGTCTGCAAATTTTTTGCATGACTCATATCATTACAGAAAGCTTCGGCGCATGAACGCCATAAATCTTAACATTACAAAAGAATGACGCGGCGCTCAGTAAGGATTTTTCGAAAAACAAAGAACATTATTTTCCATATAAATTATGCCACTCACTGAGATTCTTTTCTCACGTTTATTGTTTTAAATTTGTTCCCTAGGTCTCCGGCAACAGAGGCCTACCTCGCGCGCATTCAACACCGCTTATCCGCATTAACCGCAGCATTTCCCATCCCACCTATATGTCTTTGTTTTGTGGGATCTATTTAATCTCATATGTAACCCTAAATTCGCAACTACTCTTAGAATGCTCTGATATTCGTATTGAACGTTTATGGGTCCATATCTATATATGTGGTGGGACTTTTATATATAATTCTGTGTATCATATTGGCTGCATGCTTTTACTTTCTTGTAGTGGGGTCCCTTTGTGCATTCCCTAGAATTGTACAACTAACTCCACTAGGCGTGACCTCACCCGGGAACCCCGAGGTATCCGGTCGGCCCCGTCAATAAAACCACTCATTCACCCATTTATCCGTTTATCACCCGTTCGACCCATTTAACACTGCAAACCACTCGCTTAACCATTTACCGTTTATTTAAAAATGTTAACTTTATAAACTAACAAACTAACACAAAAAAATGTAATAATACTTCAATTTATTAAAAATGATATATTTTTCTATGTGGTCAAGTATTAAAAATGATTAATTTTTTAAAAATATTAATTTATTAATTTTATTTAAACTAGTAAATCCGGTTATAAACGTTAGCATGTCTCACCAAACACGACCCGTTTATTAAACGTGTTAAACGGGTTGACCCGTTTATCACCCGAACCCGTTTAGGTCTCACCCAAACCCGTTTAATCAGCGGTTAATCGTATCGGTTAATCGTATCGTGTTGAATTTTGACAGACCTAGGTCTTGGTCCCCAAATTAAACGTAGGTTCATTTTCTGAGTTTTCCCATTTTATTCAGAAAGAAAACAGAGAAGACGTAGAAGAACTCTCTGGAACTACGTTGCAATTTGGAAGGCCGAAACTGATCTCGATCTATATCATTTAGTGTATACAGATTCAGGTACACTTTCTTTAATGGTTTATGGTTCTTAATGATTAAACATGATTGATCTCAGGGTTTTAGGGTGATGGTTTTCACCATAAGGAATAAATTTAGGGGTTGTTTGTTTTTTGACTTAGCTTTCAGCATTAAGTTGTTTGTTTTTTAAAATTTTCATGACTTATTGTTGAAATTTTTTAAGAAATTTATGAATAAAAAAGTGAAAATTTTTTACTTTTTCTATTTAGAAAAAGTCATTTTCCACTAAAATAAGAAAAACTCAATCATTACCCAATAAGAAGAAGGGCTAGCAATACATACTACTAGGGATGACAATGGGACGGTTTGGGATGGGGCGGCCCCATCCCGACGAGACTCATTTACTTTTTTCAATTCTCAAACTTGTCTCATTTAAAAAATTAAATGGGACGAGACAGAGATGAGAAAATTCTCAAACCCATCCCATTTATATTTTATTTTTGTTTTTATTTTTTATTATTTTATATTTGTTTTTTTTATTATATTAAAATTAATATATTTTATAAAAAATAAAAATATTACGAATTTTTATAAATTATTTATTAAAAAACATTCTAATTATTATTATTATTTATATCAAAGTATACAAATAAAATAATAAAAAATTAAGTTTAAAATATAATCTGGGCGGGGCGGGGTAACAATTCCTGAACTCATCCCGAACCCGTCTCGGATTTGAGAAAATAAACTCAAACATGCTAAACACCCTATTACAATTAAACCAAACTCGTCTCATTAAGAGCAAGACGGGACGAGAACCCGAAATAATCCGTCATGTTACTACCCAATGTTAAAAAACAAACAACTTAATATTTAATGCTATTAAGTATTATTCAATATTAAGCTAAAAAAAAATTATATTTAAAGATAAGTAAAAACAAACACCACCTTAGTTTCTACTGTATATTGATTAGAAGTAGCAAAGATGTTTTACTTTTAATGGAGGTTACTCTGTGATTTTTTTTCATTTTTAGTAGTATGGTGTTCACAGTTTTTCTCTTTCAACCCTTAAAAAAATGGATTTGTGTCCCAAAATAATCTTTACGGAAAAAAAAATTGAAAAATAATATCAAAACTAATGTTTCTTTGCTACATCATCAAGATCGTAGTTGGTGATTATGGTTTTAAATTTATTCAAAAAGTTAATTTAAACTGTTGTTACCATTAACTACGGTTTTGACGATGTTTTAAGACAAACCTAATTTGAGTATTATTTTGAAATTTTTGGGATAAATTTTTTTTTTTTGGGAAAAAAATATATTTATTAGGTCACTTAAAAAAATGGCTACATAGAAAGCGTGCGTTATGGATGGCGCCAGAAAGAGGGGATTTTATACTTACTCAATAATTAAATAAATAATTATCAAAATATTTTAGATTGAAAAATAATTCAAATTCTATCGGCAGTTTTGACATGTAATCAATGAGGTGAAAATTCTCTTACAATTAAATCGTGTCTTCAAAATACGACTTTATAATTTTACATGTATTTTCAAAACACAATTTTACAATTTTACATTGAAATAGTATCTTCCAAACAAAATTTCACAATTTTACACTGAAATCGTATTTTCAAAACACGATTTCAATAAATTCTTACATCGAAATCGTGATTTCAAACACGACTTCACAAAAATTTACACTCAAAATCTTGTCTCTTCAAAACATGATCTCATATTTTCAAACACGATTATACTATAATTTACATCAAATCGCCTTCAAAACACGATTTCACATTTTAACACTAAAATCATTGTTTTTAAAGATAATAAATATTCATAATACGTTTAGTTGGTATTAATACCATTTATTTAGTATTATTTTTGGAAAATATATATTTTAATTATGGTATTATTTAAAAAAAAAAAAGCCCTGTGAAGAGCAGCCTCACGTGGCCTTTATTTAATTATCTACAAAAAAATAAAAAAATAAAAAAAATAAAAAAGAAAGAAAGAAAAAAAGAAAGGAAATAAAAGGTATCAAACTTTCTCTTAGCTTCATTCCTTGAATGTGACTCTCATGCATTATCAAAAGAATATATGCCCATTTATAAATAACAAAAGATTGTCACATGGGTCTGTATCATTGACCACATTCAGATCATTGCTTGTATTATTTAATATTTTGTGCCTTTTTTTTTTCTTTTTTTTTTTGTTCTTTTCTCTACCTTTTTCATGACTTTAGTATAAGCTGTTTGTTGAATAAAAAAAATAACTCAAATCTAAACAAAAAAATAAAATATTGATTTTTCTTTAGTTTTTAATACTTTAATGGAAGTTAAGTATTATGAAAACTTGACCTGTTAAACCCTAGCCTCATTTTCTCTTAACGTGATTTTTTTATCATTCTTTGATATGAAACACTTTTTACATATTTTTCATAATTTTCTTTTTAATAATAAATTCTTGACATAAAGTCGCTCTTTCATTTTAATAAAATTTTCTTTTCTTAATAAAGTGATTATTCCACGAGATTTAGGTTTTCGTTTGTTTTTTCGTGTTTTAGTTGTCGTCTTAGTGTGGTATTTGTTTGTAAATAATTTATGGTATGGCGTTCGAACGTCATGAGGGGCGGATTGACATTAAGTATATAAATCGATCGGTATCTTGCATAAGCCCAGAATAAGTAGGCATTCTAGTCGTAATAGTAATATTACGCGTGTAAGGCTGATTATCGAATATATGAAACTTTAAACCGAGTTTATTATCTTATTAACTATATGTTGTTCGTAAATGTGGTTTTTTAACGATTTTAATTATATGTTCCCATCGATATATTCTTTGGTTGAATCGATAAAATTATTTTATAGCGAAAAAAGTATTATAAAAACTTTTTATTGTACAAACAAAACGAGGCTTAATATTTGGTATTGAATAAATAAATAAATAAATATATATATATATATATATATATATATATATATATATATATATATATATATATATATATATATATATATCAACATTTAAAGTATTAACATACTTATTTTACAAGCAAAACCAATTATTAATAATGGGTTTATCTTGATTCTGGAATAATAAAAAGGTGAATGGTAAAAGTAATTATTTTGTTGTAAATCACATGGAATCTCTTAGACATGTATTTTTAGAATAATTTTTTATCCTTCCACTTTTATTAGATCTAAAGAGATTTACCGTGGATGAAATTTCTTGCCAAGATGAAAATTCGCCTAAGTTCTTGTCATGTGGATGAAATTTCAAAGATAATATAAAGCAAAGATGGTAGGTGGTTCACAAGTCTTAATCGCTTAAAGAAAACGTCAAAACTCATATGTGCTTTGATTGTTACTTTCTATTAACTTTGCATTACATCGTACTATTTTGTTTTTCATAAATTTGTCTCATGACTCGAACCCTGGACTTCTCTTTTTCCTATACCGACCTGATCTCTTAACCATTTAACCATTTGAGCTACGTCTTAGTTAAGTTTTTTTTTTTTTTTAAGTCAGGCCAATGGGTGTCTTGACAAAGTCAGATGCTTGTGTACTGAACCAACAAGCTATAAATAGCGATTTTGGTCTATCTCGTTGAAATTTGCCGATACGCGAAATTAGGGTCGGGTTAGACGCTAATTTAATAGTCTGGGCGGAGTATTAAATCTCGTGACCCGATTACCTCTTTACTGCAATTGCCATAGATTACTTTAAGCCTAAATTACATCTTAATATTCTGTTCTTCACAAATTTATCCTTCGGACTTGAGCGCGGAACCATAAGTATATGCGAGTCGAAGGCTCTTAGCAAGCAGTATGTCTTTATTAGGTTTTTTCAATCTGATTATAAGGTATCGTGAGCAGAATAAGTGCCTTATGCAGTTTTTAAGCCATCTGCATTTGATCTGGCCCAGGATGGCCAGCGAGGTGATATTCATCGCGTAATATAGCTGCGTTTTTAAGGCTTAAAACAGACTACTGATTAAGATGAAAAATCTCAATCAGTACATTACATTAGGCTATCGCCTTCAGATCTGGATCTACCCTTTTTCTTTTTTTTCCTTGGAAACCACATCTATATATATATATATATATATATATATATATATATATATATATCTATATATATATATATCCTCAAATTTCTAACAAATAAATGGCTCACAGGTTTGGGGTGGGGGAGTGGGGCTATCATGTAACCTCAAAAAACACATCATCATTAACAGTTAAAATCGAATTCGACAGTCCGAAAACATGATTGCTAATTTGCTAGTCGAACCTAATCAATTATCAACTTAAATAATATAAACCACTCATGTTTTTTTACTAATGGAATTGAGTATTGAAACACCCTACCTACCTAACTTTAATCCTGAAAAGGGTCATATCTCTCCTTATTTAGGATTTGAAAATGACCAAAGGAATGACCTTTTGGTGAAGTATCTCTATTTGTATTGCCTTACAATAATAACTCCGACTATTCTCCATTTTCGACTCCATCTCGATATCTAGAGATTTATACCCAAAAAGTCGACTTCAATCATTCTTGATTTCCATCTCCAAATTTAAAGATTATATTGCCTTTAGAATAACTCAAATCATTCTCTATTTTCAATTATATCTCGATATTTGGATATTTAAATCCAAAAATAAATTCCAATCATTCTCGATTTATATCTCCAAATTTGGAGAGTATTTGTATTTGTATTGTCTTTAAAGAAACTCCGACAATTCTCTATTTTCAACCCCATTTCGATATTTAGAGATTTGTACCGAAAAAATAACTCCGTTTGATATAGTTTTGTGCCAATTTAGATATTATCTTTTATTATTACCTTGAAATGCTTCCATGGTGTAGTTTTAAACTCAGTCTCCATTTTATTATTTCAATTATTCACCCTTTTTTATTTTTATAATAATAAAAAAAATAAAAAATAAAATGTTATTCTAATATTTGGAGATGCGAACAATGATTTAAAAATGAATTTAAAGATTATTAATTAAAATTGAAAAAGGAAAAAATGGATCACATCATCTTTAAATTTAAAGATAAAAATAGAGATTCGGGATTGGACATGCTCTTACACGGTTATATGGTTTCACTAATACAAGTGCCAAATCACTATCACACAGAAATTAGGGAAGGCGAGACAACCAACTAGGATGGTAATATAATAATTAATAATAAAGACTAATTAACAATATAAATAACAAGTAGATGGGTAGTCAAATTCTCATTAAATTTAAAAAAAAAAAAAAAATTACTGCCTCTCCCCTTTTCTCTAGATATACAAAAAAAAAACCACAAGTGAAAGAGATCAGGTTCTTCTACTACATCACATCATTCACCAACTCAAGGAATCAAATTCCCTACTTCATTTTCTATGAAGAAACAAAAACAATTAAGTTTATCTCTAGATATTGATGATGATTCTTCTTCTTCTTCATCCTCAATCCTTTCCCCACCCTAGAAAATTACAATCTCATCATCCAAACAACATTCAACCAGTTCCCCGTCTGTCAATCCATAATCTACCATGCTGACAGCAGGAGAGATTAGGATTGCAGAAAGAACAAGTCAGTCCAGTGAAGGATGGTGAAAGAGACTGCAGAGCTGGGGTCTGTGCTGGTGATGCCACCAGTTCCTGAAGTAGGGCCAAGCCCAAAAACAGAGGGAGTGGTGGTGGTGGTGGTGCCGCCGGTCGGAGTCGTGGTGGTGCCGCCGGTCGGAGTGGTGGTGCCGCCGGTTGGAGTGGTGGTGGAAGGAGTGGTTGTGGTGGGAGTTGTGCTGCTTCCTGTTGAGCTGAACAAAGGAGAGACAAAAAACAAAAAAAAACAAAAAAACAATCTTAATCTTAATCTTAATCTTAATCTTAATCTTAATCACATACCCAAATTGAGTAAACAAATTTTTAACATTTTTAGAACCCCTTTTCTCCGTATATATTCACTTCAATTTGATCGTATCTAATCTCCTTCGTATATATTCACTTCAATTCGACCAATCTGTTTTTAAAAACAAAATTCTCAAATTAGTGTCTCCTTGTCAAGACTGTAGTTGATGAGTACGGTTTTATAAACACTGATTTGGACATTTTTTCGAATGTATACTAGATTGATATTTATTTTATTTGTTTTAAAGTATTATTTTGGGACAAACTCAGTGCTCTGTCAAACGATGAAAAAAAAAGAAAAAAAGAAAATCAGATGTCAAGCTGAGATCCAAAATCAATAATTTTTCAGCAACAGAGGTGGAAAAGCTACAAAAGCCAGAAAGGCATATGGGTATCAACATCATTACAGCTCACAGCTTTAGTGGGGGAGAAACGTGTAGGTAAAAGCTATTGAAAAGGGAGATGATCTATCTACTTTCTTAAACTAGATTCCCAAAAAAAGTTCTTAATTCGTTCTCAAGATTTAACCCAACAGTTGTTAACTATAAAAATCCTCAAAAAAAAAAAAAAAAAAAAAGGAAGAACAGAAGCCCTGGTTCTGGTTTGGAGGAGAAAGAATCCCATTTTACAGAGGAATTTTCAGTATTATTGCCTTTTGAAAGAGAGAGAGAAGTGGGAAATGGTGATTTTTGTAATCCCAACAAAAGGGGGAGAAACAAACAAACAATCCCAACAAAAAGAATCAAAACATGGAAAAAGGGGAAAAATCTTGGGTATGGAAAAGATACTTTTGATCTGCAACAAGGGAAGTTGATCTAAATCTAAACCATGGGGAAAGGATGATGCATTTTGAAATCAGAATAGACTAAAAGGGGGACGAATATAGAGACAAACCTGGCACTTGTTGGATAAACACAAGTAGAAACACTGGCTGTGAATCACCAAAAAAAAAAAGAAAAAACAAGAGATGAAAAGAAAAATCAGTACTCCAATAGGGTTAGGGATGATGAAATCAAAGAAATTTCACAAGAAACTCACGAGGGTTGTTCTGGGTAAATCAATCACCAAGGGTGGAAGATGAAAAATTAGAAAATTTTCCCGAGAAACTTACAAGGGTTGTTCTGGGGTTTGGTGGCGGTCAGCAAATCACAGGTCCCACTAAGCTTGTCCCTTCTTCTGGAAATGGCTATTCTTTGGCATAATCACAGTGACTCTTCACGGTGTTGGGATTATAACACGCCCCATTTGTGAAAAAATTGCAGAGCAGTCAGCTCAGCTCCACAGCAGGCATATTAAGCTCTTCTGAAAAGACTTGATCACTCAACCCCATCTTTATACACAATACCTGGCAGCACCTGGGAAAAGAAAAGAAAAGAAAAGAAAAGAAAAGAAAAGAAAACCCACCAAGGAAATGGATCAGATCACCCCCATGAAAATCCCAATTAGGCAAAATAGATTAAAAAAAAAACAAAAAAAACACAGCTTACTTGAATAGCCAGTCATGGCAAAAAAAAGCACAAAAAACATTAAAACAGCCATGGTTGAAGAAGCAGGACAGTGGAGTATTGAAGAAACCTAACAGTTATTTGGTTTCAAATGAAAGAAGATTGGGTTGTGGGAATGAATGCTTCTAGTTCTAGACAATAATAGTGGGGGGAGGGTCTGTATCTGAAACACCTTTTCTGTTTTACTGTTTTTATTTTTCACTCTTTTTGTTTTTGCGTATTGTGTAATATTTTTATTCTCTCCAGTGTGAGAAGTTTGGGGCAGTGTGATCTTGGAAACTGGATCATTAAAGCTAACCTTTTAGGTTTGTCATCTATTTTTACTGTTTTTTTTTTTACTGTTTTTAGAATGTGGAGTTTGAACAAAATGACCTTTCTTTTTAAACAAATATTGAATTTGGGTTTTTCTAAAATATTTTCAATTTTAGCATCTTTTATATCCTTAGTAGAGAGATGTTTAATTTTTATCTTTTTAATCTAAGTTAAAAATCGTAATTAAAAATTACGATTTTATTTTATAATTAAAATTATGACTTTAATTCAAAAATGAAATCATAATTTAATAATTGCAGTTATAATATAAAATAAAACAATATTTATGATTAGCAAACCGTAATTAGAAATTACAGTTTTCATATAAAAATAAACCAAAATTTACAACTACAGTTGAAAGGTACTAAACATATGTTTGTAAAAAAGTAAAATAAAAATAAAAAAGTAAAATCTATATATTTTTTAAACGGTCTTAAACTCTAGTGGCCAAAACTTAACCCAACCTTAGGGTTAAGTAACTATAGTTAGGAGATTCTTGGCTCTCTTGTAGTTGTACACATGTGTGCTGTTGTTAGACCATTCTTTTTCCTCTTCGCTTTGGCATCAGCATCTTTGTCCTCTTTTCTATTGTGATAAAATAAAATAAATTAAAAATTTAAAATAAAAAAAAAAATATTAAAGTATTTTTAAAAAAATTGATCAAAATTTTATCAAATAAAGGGAAAAAAAATTCTGCAAATATGCCTACATGTTTCCGTGATGTTTTTTTCATTTAACATAGTACTTATTTATGTTTCTTTTATTGTTTATTTTTAATAAGTGTTTTTTCATAAAAATCTGAATTTTTTTTTGTTTGTTTAGTAACTGATCGTCTTGTACGAAACATGGTTTGTATCGATATTTGATCGATTCAAAGAAATTCAAAGTTTTCATATTTCGCGCTTTCTCTAACTTTTCATTCTCATGTGAATAGCATGTTTATTTAATTCCTTTGTTTTCCTTTTCTCTCGTCTTGTTCTTTTATCCTTAGAAGTACATCTATGTCTTTTTAATTGCTTTCTGATAAAGTGGTTTCTTTCTGAAATACAGATTTTTAATTTGTTTTTCGTCGTTTTTTATTATCGTCTTGTGTGAGGTCTGGTTGGTTTTAAATGACTTTGGTCAGATAACAACGTGTGTGAGTAGTGTAGAGCAATAGTGGTCGTCGGAATGAGGATATATCGAATCAGATAGAATAATGATCGTGATGATATCTGCGGAGCTTTTGTGTACGTGTTGTATTATTGATATAATTATTAAATATATGAACTTTTGAGCGGAGTTAATTGTATTTTATTAATTACGATTAAATGCATCCCGAAATTTTTAGCGAATTTGATTTTGTGTTTATATCGAATGTATTTAGAATTTGAATCAATAAAATTATTCCCTTTAAAAAAAAAAACCATTCACTTACAGAGTTAAGTGTCACAAACCTACTCGTTTATGCAAAGATCTAACCTTACGCAAGTCTCGTCGATCTTCACAAAGCATAATCGTACATTCTACAAAGGTGTCTCGAGAACCGACAGCGTCATGGCCAGCATACAACCACTATCGTCAAAATTGTATATTAAATCTCTATCGTAAAGGAATGCAATGAAACACACTGAAGTTTTATGATGTAGGATGAAAATAATAAGCAGCCTGGATGATTTATCTTTGTGATCTCAATTGATGCGGGACCAAAAAATAATAACTCGATCTCGGATCGATTATGCTGATAAGCTGATGTAGGCTATTTACGAAAGAATAATAAAATTAAAAAAGCGAATAAAGAAACGGGCGAGAGTGCTCAATTTTTGATAATCAGTACACCAAAAACAATAACATGAGTGCTATTGTAAGCGCAGAAATAAAACTCTGTGGATAAGTAAAATGCTTAACTTGAGATAAATCTAAAAATAAGCAGATAAATCATAAAAACCTTATGAGATAAATCTAAAAATCCTAACTTAGATAAATCTAAAAATAAATTAAATAGCCAACTAATAATAATTAAAATAATAATTGAGCAGGGCTTTACATACGTCACAGAGCACATGTAATTTATTAGTGCTTGTCCCGTTTATCTGCTTGTAATCGAATAGGTAAAAGCTCTTTTTTAAAATGACTTCAGGCGATGAACGAACGAGCAAGCTAATGAATGTCTTATGACGGCTTCACGGGAAAACAGACAAAATTTCATTCAAACAAAATTTTTTTTTTGAAAAATTCCAACAATAGTGAACTAATAAGATAGATTAAAAATATAAAAGTTTAATTGGAAATGATTCTAATATAGAAACTTCCAATTATTTTGGATAAAAAGTTCATGAATTAGAGTGAATACTAAGGAAACTTCAAACTAAATAATTAATCTTTTTGAATTGTGTTTGTAGCTAATAATTAGGGAATAAGTGCCCTTTCCGTGACACATGAATCAAACAAAACCAAAACCAAAATGGAAATGACAGAATATTTGGTGGGGAAAAAAATTAAATAAAAAAACTACTACTTTTGGTTCTTTATCTCTTGCCATGTAAACCATTGGCAAGAATTTCGTGTCGATTCGAGTTATGACCCGATCCAAAATATTATGAGAGTTCAACTCGAAATAAATTTTTATAAAGATGTATGTGGTAGTGAAGGGGTGAGGAATTCGTGGTCCACGAGCCTGGGGCCTGGCATTGATCTCGTGGAGGTGGTGGGTACGGGGGCATTGTCCCTGCGGTATGGACCTATAACTCGATTGGAACGATCCGAGCCGCTATCAATAAAATGGTTTTCCCTGTGTGAATGTAGGTCGTATTGATCAAACTCCGTAAATCTCTATGTTTTTTTATTTATTTTGCAACAAATATTCTCTGCATTGGCTTGCTTTTACTTTACTTTCTCTAATTAGTCTTTAAAGGTGTCGATTGGAGGTTTGAAATTGGAAGGAAGAGAATAATTCGGGTCAAACCCAATAGTATGAGATTCTCCACTAGTACCAACAAGTACTGTTTAAATTTTGATGGATTCCTTGTATTAATGGAATATCCAAATTATAGGTGGGATAATGGGCCGGTTCAATGGGTCGGCCCATTTTCACCTATATTTTTTGAAGATCGGGTTGAGAAAATTGTGGTTTAAAAAGAATTAGGGTTTATTAGTCCGATCTAAATAGGCCCGAGGGCGTCTTGTGGGAGACCTACAGGTCCAACAACGAACCTGGTACGGAAAGTGTCAAGGAAAATACCGTGAGCAGCACCTTATGTTGCTCCTAGTCAGCAGTGCGTGGGAATGTGTGGTCGTTTAAGCTATAAAAGCGACTCGTCAATGGATATCTAGGCCCATTAGGGCCCAGGCGGGGCAGTCTCAAAGCCGACCATTTTGGCTCGTGTTTTATTTTAAAAATGTTAATAACTTTATAATATTTTATAATTATTAAAAATATTGAATTTTTTTATTATGAAAAATATAAAATATTTGTTTATAGAAAAAATATATATTAAATAATTGTTTTTAATAAAATAAAATAATACTAGTATGAAAAATAAATTATATATATATAAATAACTAAAATAAATTATTTTATATAATCTTTTAAGAACATAAGAATAAATTATAAGTATGTCAAATAAACTTTATTTTATAAAATATAAAATTTGTAAAAAAATTTTTATTTATTTTTAATTTTTTTTAATATTCGGTTTATTTTATTTCAAGTAGCCTGCATAGGATTGGGTTAAATTTAGTAAAATGGGTCAAGATAAAAGTTGATCGAATTAATGTTGGTTTTGGTAGTAGCCCGTTTAGATTGGACGACCGATCTTTATTCTTCTAATGGAGGATATTTGGAAGCTTTCTCGGGATCTAGATATATACTATTGTTGTCATGTTTATAGGGAAGTGAATAAAATACTAATTTACACCCGCCCCTAGGCTAACCTGCCTATTCTTAAGATCAAGTTGAGCTGGGCCGGAATAGCATTGGCAACCCAGTTAACAAGGCCCATTGGGCCAATATTTGAAATAATAACGTTGTAAGTCCAGGCCCATTTTATTAGTGGGCCTTCAAATACAATCCCATTCCGAATGCCAAACCCTAGCTCGAAGCCTTGCTATCAGTTCTTCTCCTTCGTTGTTGTTGTCTGTGATTTCGATGAAACCTCTGAACTGAGCGAAGCTCTTCAATGGCGTCCCAAATGACGATCCTCTCCAGAGCTCGGAAAACCCTCCTCAAAACCCTAAACCACCATAACAATCCCTTAAAAGCTTCCATTTCCACTTCCACAATCCTCCGCCAAGAACCCGAACTCGCCGAGCCCGCCCTCCCCCAGTCGACTCCCTCTCCACTTCCTCTAACCCTGCTTCAGGGGCCCCACTTTGGCCTAGCTTTGAACTGGCGGAACCCTATCCCCCAGGGTCAGGTTCAGTCCTCCATTATTCCTCAGGGATATATGCACCAGCCCTCTGTGTCGCGGCTGCAGGCGTTTGCGAGGACGCTGGATGGGTCGAGCCTGATGAACGTGTTCGCCGACTTTATGACGTCGCAGCGGTGGGAGGACATGATTCAGCTCTTCGAGTGTTGGATTAGGTTGCTTGATCGGAATGGGAAGCCAAATAAGCCGGATGGTTGTATAACGCCATTGCCCGAGGGCGAAGTTGATGATGAGCAGCTCCGCCGAGGGCTGCTAGATCTGGTGGCGCAGATGGGGGGACTACGCCATGTCATTCCTATTACGGCGTCGTTTAATCTGGTGCTGAAGGCCAATGTGTCAAACCAGAGGCCGAGGCTGCGAAGTTGGTTCAACGGTTGGGGTTCTTTCCTTTTTCTGTTATTAATGTTAACATACGCAGCGATATTTTCTCAGAAATGTTTTCAGTTTTCAATTAGAACGTTGTATGCTTCATTTATTAGAATGAATGAAAATGTGATGGGTACCAAACACACATATGCATAGAATTTTATTTTTAAAGAAAAATTGTTCTGGGTAATGTTAAAGGCGTGATATTCATATGGCCGAATCTTCGTCTTTGACTTTTGGGAGGTTGTTCGTTTAACATGTAGTAGTAAAAACTGGTTTTGACTAGAGTTGGTTTGAAGTAGCATTCGTAATTATAATCACGTTTGTTTATTTGAAAGTCAATGAAGGCTCTTCTTTGGTTTCATTTATTTCGCGTCTGAATAAGGTGCATGTGAAAGAGGGTGTTAAAGAGCATGATATTAATTTTTTTTTTTTTATAGGTGTTAAAGAAGCGTGATGATATAATGGCTTGAATCTTACAAACTTAGCTTTTAGAGAGTTAATTCGTTAACGTATGGTATTAGAGCTTGGTTTGATTGGAGTGCTGGTTGAGGCCTTATTTTCATAATTTGAATCCCCCGTTTGTTTGAGTTGAAATTAGCTGAAGGGCTATAACTTTGGATTTGTTCTAAAAGCTGCGTCTGGGTTGGGTTGCATGTGAGGAAGGTGTTAAGAGCGTGTCGTATTGGCCGAATCCTACAAGCTTAAGAACTTTTTAAGAGTTAATTAGTTTAATATGGCGTGGAGAACTTGGTTTTGATTCTGAGTGCAGTTAGAAGTGCGCTTTTGCAATTTGAATCCCCATTTGTTTGTTTGAAAGTCAGTAAGGAGAAATATTCTCTTTGGTTTGTTTAACTCTCTACATGTGCGGGTCAGAGGGTGCATGTGAGGAAAGCAGTTAAGAAGCGTGATATTCGTATTAGCCAGAATCTCTGAAACTTAGCTTTTAAGAGAGTTGATCGTTTAATGGCATCAGGCTTGGTTTGTTGATTGGAAGTCCACAGTTGAGTCTTATTTTTGCGATTTGAATGATCCCCGTTTGTTTGTTTGAAAATTATAAGGACTCTCTTTTGAGTTCGTTGACTAGTATGCGGGTCGAGGTCGTACGTGAGGGAGAAGTGTTAAAAAGGCGTGATATTAGTAATAGCCGAATCACTGAAACGAACTTAGAGTTGGTCGTTTAACATTGCATGAGCTTGGTTTGTGATTGAAGTCACAGTTCGAGCGTCTTACATATTTGAATCCGTTTGTTTGTTGAAATCCAGCTGAAGGGTATTCTGTACAGTTTCTTGACTCTCCACGTGCAGTGCAGGATTGCACGTGAGAGAGGGTGTTAAAGAGCATGATATTCATATTAAACCCAAATCTTACAAACTTAACCTTTTAGGAGAGTTGATGTGATATTTTTTCAAGAAATGTTTTCAGTGTCAATTAGAACATAATATGCTTCATTTGTGGGGGAATGAAAATGTGATGGGTGCCAAACACATTTGCATAGATTTTGGGTAGAACTAACTTAGGGGCCCCCAATTTCGTTTTATTTGAAATTTTGAAAACAAGAGACCTAAAACCAAGCCCATGCCTCCTAATATAAAAAATATTTGATAAAGAATGAAAAATAAATTGATAAAGAGTGCACCAGATGCGAGTACTACATTAGTGAATCGAAACTAATTAGTGAACCTTAAGGTGTCGAGTTGCCAGTACCCAAGGTTCACTATGCTCAATGCCATTCGCTAATGTGCCTTGTGTGCGTATTATCGATTTAGTTTTTGTCTTTTATCAAACTATATTTAAAATCAACATTGACTTGGTTTTTGGTCTCTTGTTTTCAAATTTTCAAATAAAATGAAATTGGGGCTCCCTAACTTAGTTCTCTCTAGATTTTTCCATTTTTTTCCCAAGCAATTGGTAAGGCTCCCATAGTGGCAAGATTTTCAATTAGTGCTTGGGTTTAACTTAAATATGGAAAAAGAATTTATAAAACAAGATTAGCTTAGTGCTTGGGAGATTAGCCACAAAGAAATATTTATGAAGGTGACTGATAATAAAATGGATAAAGGGGATGTTCAATCAATGGCATATGATAATTGATGAGATAACTTACCCAACCTTGTTTTAGTAAAAATATATGCTATATGGATCTATGTAAATTCCATCCTCATCTTTTTTTCTTCATTTTTAATGACAATCAGTTTTTTTTTTATTTGCTTTATATTTTAATTTTTATTTCTCATTTCTCTACAAATTAAACATGAGCATGTTATAACATCTCTGATTGGATTGGATTTGGTGAACTTGAATATCATTTCCATCTGATATAATATCCAACAACATCATTAACATAGTTACATTGATAATGATATCTTGTGATATTCATATATCATCCTTTCTTGCTCGCCAAATGTCCATGGGTGTTCTGATTGTTGTGGATATAGTTTTCAAGAGTGGGAATGGGGGTAAATGGTAATTTATAACTTAGAACTTTGTCTAATTTAAAATTCGTAGGAATCATGGTGATAGCATATATATGATTTTAACTATATTAATTATGGAGATCGGAAGTGAGTGCGTAGTGGAAAGTGATGATTGGGCTTAAAATAAAAATGGAAGAAGAAAAGAAAAGAAAAACAGCACACAAGGATACTCTCAAATTCATAAAGCTTATGGCTGCAAAAGGAGGATCCTTGGGATAAATGAATACTAAACTGCTTATAATTACCCTTCGATATCATGGTGATAGACAACTATTTCCTCTTTACCCACAAAAAATGGTAAATCTCTCTTCTTCTTTTTTTTAAATAAAGAATCTTATATACATTTAGTTGACTTGTTTCCTTTATTTATTTATTTATGAGCTGTCTTTGTTTCTGCTTTTCTATTTATTTTATTGTTTTATTAGTGGATTGGATTTGAATAAGAGAAGTTTGTTCTTCTATTTGTCAACAACGTTTGTTTGCATAAAATTTTGCTCCATCACAGGTTCTTTGCCTACAAACACTTATGTTCTTGTATTTTGATGGATGGATATTTACTTTCTTCATCAGGATGCAGACAGGAAAGAATCTATGCCTGACAATGATGAGTCATATGACAGTGATTAACATGCTGTTTTGACAGCCCAGATTGATGCTACATTGAGATATTGATTTGAGCTTTGAGATCTGGTTACACGATTGTCAATGAAAGTTTTGCTGTTTCAATGTGAGTTTGTGTCAACAAGGCGACTGGATGCTTTAGTATCTATTATAGAGAGGTGCAAGGTATATGACTAATTTGAATTTTTTTTTTCTAGACCATATATATTAACTCTTTTCGGTTATGTTTCTGTATCTGACCTTGCTTCTCTGGAGTGTTTACCAGAGCATGGATCACAATAAAGCTCTTTCTCCCTCCTGGAATATGTGCATCTTCATTGCAGAAGTTGCAATTCGAGAGGATAATAGCAAGTTAGCTTTTTATGCCCTGGAATTCATGGCCAAATGGATTGGTCGGGGTGACAATGCAAGGCCCCCTGTTCTTCTCTCTGTAGATGAAGGGCTTCTTCTATCAGCAATTGGAACTGCTGGAAGGACTTACAGTTCTACTCTTCTCGATTTATCATGGACAATCCTACGACGATCATTGCGTCTTAAGAGGGCACCTCAACCAGAGTCTTATCTTGCAAAAGTAAATGCCCTTGCAAATTGGGGAATTTACCAGACAGCATATAAGCTCTCCGTGAGTTTGAAATTGCTTATAGAAATTCTCACAAGCAGTAGAAGGATATATTCTCACCTTTTACATCTTACTTCTTTGGTTCTATTATGAGCTCAAAAACGGTTTGAAACTTTGGACACGAGTTTTGTCTTCTGATCTGTAAAGTCTATATTTGTCTTCACAATTTATAGTTCTTGATTTTCATTAAGTGGCATTGAAATCAATTAGCATTTGGTTATTTTACTTTTATTGTTAATGTTTTAGGCTCAGTTTACAAAAAGTAGGAGGGGAACTGAATTTGAATGAAAAATGGAAAGGGAAAAAAGTTCTAACTCAATATCTTTTTTGTACTTTAGGATAGTTCTCCAATATTATTCTTCTTTTCTATAGAGAACAAAGAATTTGAAAATGTATAAGTTCTTAAACAATTTTCATTATATTTCAATTTTCCATGAAAAACCATTAACTTCTTTATTCTGTACAAGATGCAATATAATAACAGAGATATTGTTGAAACTCATCAATATATGGGCATTGAGATTCTTTCTATTAAATATTTATGGCTATTTCTTCTTTGTGTATTGGACAACTATGTGGGAGGGACACTACTTTAGACCATTTTAAGGTGAGATGTTGGAGACATGCATTTTAATCTTGCCCCATACTCATTTTTTAGGAAATAGCTGACTTGTACCTTAATACGTCTATGGAAAAGATCTAAAAATATCTAAACTTAATATATAGAAATTATTAATGTTAATTGTTAGTTGGAAGGTGATGGTGATTGTCAACTTGAAAGATTTGTGGGTAATAAATGCAGTGGAGGAAGATGGAATCCTTGGTCATTGGAGTCCCTTGTTTCTCAAGACTGTTCCATGATTGAGGTATAGATGGTGGAACCATTTGTATAAATTCATAAGCATTTGGATAGACATGATGTGTGCAGAGAGGATAAAATGACTGTCAGTTTCGAAGCGAATGGAATTCTATGTTAAAAACTTTTCTTACTCTAGCTTCCATTGAGCTCAAAAGGCTTTCCCAAGTTAGAGTTGATTGGAATTTGTGAGTCCCAACAAGGATTAGGTTTTTTTTTTTTTTTGCATGGGAAGCTTCTTGAATGGTCCTGGACCCTGGAAAAGAATGAAGACTTCTTTACTAAATAGTGTTTTTTATGTGTAAAATGGAGGAAGAGTTACTTCTGCATGCTTCTACATTGTGTTACAGCTTGATTTCTGTGGCAGTTTTTTTTTTTTTGGTTATTTAAGTTTCCATAGGTAGCATTCTTCAGTTTCTTGATGGTGCTGAGCTAGAATTGGTTTCAAGTAGGGAAAAAGAGGAAGAAAGCTAGGTTAGCAGTCCTTTTGTGTCCTTTCTAGATCATTCGTTGTGAAAGAAACTGGAGAGCTTTTCAAGATTTGGAAACCTGATTTCAAATTTTAAGATCCGCTTTTATGCTTTTCTTTTTGAATCATGTTAATAAGAAATGCTCTGTCTTTAATCGATTTTATTGATTGGCTAGGAACTACTTCGTTGCGGGCATGTATTGTTTTTTCTTTGTTTGCTCTCCATTCTTTGTTCTTTCCGCTTCCCTTTGTATAATCCCGGTTTGAAATGGGAAGCTTTAGCCTTCCTTTTTGTACCACCCTTTTCTGTATTTGTAATGTTTTTCTGTGTGCAGTTTTGGTACACAAGTGAGGAACGAAGATAATGAGGCAATTTGTTTGTCTTCTTCTTGCAATGATGTGTTTTTTGTATCTACGTATGTTTTCCATCACAATATTTTCTGATGTGGGAAACAAAAGAAAAGAAGAAGCAAATGCATGTTTAAGCAAAAAAAACCGAAGCTGAGTTATAAATTTTCTTCTTGACTTTTTCTCTAGTCCCCTGTTTTTGATGGTATATTGCCATCAGTCTCATGACTCTCGTCTTCATAGCCCCAACTTAATTGTGTTTCATCATTTTCGGGTCACTCCGTCGATCTTTGAAACTTTTATGTGTCTTTGTGATGTCAGTTATGGCTGTTGAAGGAAAGAATGAAGTTACATACGATTTCTAGTTCTGTTTTTTTATTATAACGAAGTATTCACTATCGTTGTTCATTCTTCTGTCTAATGCATCATTCTACCATGCTAGATGCTGAAAAATGCATCTTGGTACTTCCTGCACTTTTATTTATTTATTTTAATTATGATTTGTTTCCTAACATTGTAAGGTATATATCAGGTCTCTATTTTCAATTATGGAAAATCTGAGCCGTCTGCGGACCCTCCTTACAAATCTGTTGCTGCCTGGTGTGTTATTTTTAGGTTGTGCTTTAATATATGGGACATGACAGAGGCCTACCAGACTTTCGAGGCGATTGGTTCTTCTTTCGGATTGACCCCTGATATTCATTCATACAATGCTTTGATGTATGCATTTGGAAAGCTCAAGAAGGTGGGTAGTCTTTTGAATGAGCATCCTCCCGTTCTCTCCTTTTATTTATCTTATATATCTACTTGTGCATGCATATGTATATATAGATACACACATGCGCTAACAGAAACACGCATTGTTAAAGGCATGATATTCATATTAAAACTCAAATCCTACAAGCTTGAGCTTTTAGGAGAGTTCGTCGTTTAACATGATATCAGAGCCATGGAGGGTTTGGGTTCAGGTTAAGGGTTTGTCGTGTTTTCAGTTTCGACAACCCTTCCACCGTCGTTATAACACGTCGTTATAACACTTCGCTCCTATTAGAAAATTTTTCCTACAAACTTTTTCGATGACCACCTCAACTCCGGCTAGCCTTGTTAGGCAAGAGGTCTTAGGTTTGAGCCACCTTTTTGCAATTTATTTTCCATTTGTTAATTTGAAAGTCCACGGAAGACTCTATTTGGTTTATTTATATTAAATCAAATCTGAGTTGAGAGCTTTTAGAGAGTTGGTGGGTTTAACCTTGTATCGTGTTGCGGACGTGTTCTTAAGCCGTGTGGGTCTTATTTGTTTTGTACCTCTCTTGTTATGCATGTGGTTCTTATGAATTTAAAAGGAGTGCTTAAGGCTTAGGCTCAAGGCACAACCACTCTATAGCTATAGCACCTTGCCTTCCAAGGCATGCGCCTTTCTAAAAAGGCACGTCTTATAGACTACGACTTCTTTTTAAAGCACTTTTATTATTGAAATTTATATAATTTCACTACTTTTTTCAATGAAATTTTCTTTAAGTATTAGGAATCTTTAATTTTTATTTATCGTAATCATACTTTGAATCATATTTTATAAAATTGATGTGCATCTAAGTTCACATTTCATTTCACTAAAGCCCGCTTCTTAGGTGCGCCTTGCGCCTCAAGACTTTAAGAAGCCTTTGCCCCTTTTAAAACTATCCGTTCTTGTCCTGTTGAGAACCTACTTGGTGAACATATACCAATAGTCTCATTACTAGATAATTGTTGGAGTTTTGTCCTAGAATATAACTTTAAAAAAAATAATAATAATACCAATCTAGTACAAGTTTGAAAAAAATGCCAAAATTAGTACTTAAAACCATAGTTGGTGACAACAGTTTTAACTTCAAGCTTAAAACTGTAGTCACCAATTATGGTTTTAATCTAAAAAAATTTAAAACCATAGTTACCAATTACGGTTTTGATAAAGACTCATTAGTTTTGGCATTTTTTTCAAACCTACACTGAATTGAGCATATATATATTTTTTAAAGTACTATTTTAGGACAAAATTCGAATTATTGCATAATTTGTAGGAGGGGTCAAAAGATTTTTTGGTGAACTCTTCCTGGAACAAGTTCTTGTTTCTGGTTATTTAAGGAGCAGACAGCAACCAAGTACTTTCATGAACACTAGGTACTAATGTAGGAAAAAGTAAACATGCTCATGAACTTTTGTTTAATCTGCTGGAGTATTTTCTTGAGTATATATGAACAAAGCTTTTCCTGTAACAGACAGTTGAAGCTTCAAGGGTGTTCGATCACTTAACCGGTCTCGGCGTAAAACCTAATGTAATGTCATATTCATTGCTCGTGGATGCTCATCTCATCAACCGAGATCAAAAGGCTGCTCTCTCTGTGATCGAAGATATGGTAAAAAAAAAAAAAAAAACATCGTTCCTGGTTTAATCAGCTCGCTTTCGTTGTTAAATGTTGGATGCCATTTCTTTTTATAAACGATTAATGGTGGATGTACAGATAAATGCTGGATTTGTACCAACAAAACAGTTACTTAAGAAGGTGAGAAGACGATGCATTAGGGAGATGGACTACGAGAGTGATGAACGGAATTAAAGTCCATGGCAAGAAAAAGTTCAAGATCCGGATGGGTGCAGAAAATCGCATATACATGCTGTTCAATCTTGATGCGCCATGGCTGAGTAATGCTTGAAGGTAAGTTAATTCGTTTTGCAAATTAAATGATATGATGAGTTTCTTTTTTTGGTGAAAGATGACTACGAGTAAGAAAATTTACTCAAACCATTAAACGATGATGATCCACAATAATCCTTGTAGGCAAATTTTATAACATCTCTTGGAATTTTTTTTTATCAGAAATGAAAAATAATATATTAAAAAGGAGATGAAAGTACAAAGGATGAGGTTTCCTTTCTAAAGTATAAGAACTTTCAGTCCACAAAATTTCAGCGAATTATGAATTACTAATCTAGTACATTGAAGCTGAAGGAACCTCGAAAGTCTGAGAAACCCACAAAGATTAATAAAAGAGGAACATAATTATTTTTGAAGACGCTATTTTTTCTCTGTTGAGACTAAAGCTTTCAGTTATCCAATCGTTGTTTACATGAGGTGGTTTTATTCCAAAGGTGGATATCGAATTTGTTAGATTGCTCTTGTTTAGGTTTTATGGTTATGCCTAGGATGTGGTCGTTTTAGGTTGGTTTGTTTGTCTCTCTTTTATCGTTGTCTTTTTCTTTTTGTTTGGCCCTTTGTGGCCTCTCTTGTATACATTATGTATATTCTTTTTTTTGGTCAATATACCGCTCTTTATCAATAAAAAAAAGAAAGAAAGTAAAATAGATCCCACATCTTCCCCTTCAACTCTCTTTTTTTTCAAAAATTCTCGCATTTCTTTTTTGCCAAACAAACCATTCTAAAGAGAGAGATGCAATCTTCCATAAAGTTTTTGCCTCTAGAGGAATTTCCAAATCCTCTAAAAGCAATGATAAACAGATTTTCTATGCTCCTTGGAGAAACCGATGTAGTTCTCTTGCAAATATGAAGAGTTTGTGCCACACCCACAAACATCCATTGGAAATTTTGACCACAAAATATTATAATCAATATTGTAAATACCTTTTTGAGCTAAACAATCCGTTGCTCTATTCGCTTCTCTATAAATATGACAACGATTGTATGTATTTAGATCTTGAGAAAGTTTCCAAATATCCTCCATTAGAAGAATAATTGAACTAGGTAAACTACAATTTTTAGTATAACAATATATGATTACTTTGGAATCCCTAAAAAACCTTTGTTTATTACCCGCTATAACACCATCTCTCAAAGCCACACATTCTACAATGATTATCAAAGCATTACCTAAATGTTTATTTCCTGCCATCTTAATAGTCTCATTCGAGTTCTTAATAACACATCCTGAAGCACTTATATTGTTGAATCTTCCATTAATCGGAGGAATCCATCGAATCCATTTTCAACTCTACGAGGGACATTACGTACATCCTTTGTTCTTACAGTAAGAGTCATTCATAAATTCATGAATATTTTGGAAAGTTACGGTAGCAGGGTTGGGTTTGAAATTCCTAGACACAACCTGATTTCTGTGTCCAAATATTCCAAACGATAATGACAATTTTTTCCATAGGGGTAAGTATTTTTGAAGTCGCCTTAAAAAAAGAGACGAGTAAGACAATTATATTTAATACAATCCCAAATTCCTTGAACGAAAGGAGCAAGATTTAAATATATGATCGATATTTTCACTACCCTAATCACATAGACAACTCTAGAGGAGTTTACTATCTTGTTCGATCATTCACAAGAACTTGTTGCAGTTCTGGAAATAATACTTAAACTTGTATTATTTTGCTCTCAGGTTTGCTCTTTGGGGCCGAGGCGTTAAACACTCAACATTTTGCATTGCCATGAAATGAATATTCCCTCCATGTTTGTAAATTATCAGATTGTATTCAATTTGAGTGAGAACAAATGGGAGCATGTAGCATCTTTGCCCAACACCATATGCTTATTTTTTTTTTTTTTTTTTTGTGATTTTTTTTTTTCAATTTTTGAGGAAAACTGAAAGGGATGACGCAATGTTAATCCAAACCGGACACTTTGATTCACTAATAATTTTAAGGGATGTAGAGCCCATCCAAGGTAATTCAAAATTTTTCCTTTCTAGGGTTTTAGGCCCATTTTGGTTTCTGCCCTGATCCTTAATTAGTTGATATTATTTTTTATTTATTTCTTGTATACAAGTTTGATATTCCAAATCAATCTAGGTTTGTTTTTATTTTTCTTTTGTTTTTTTTGTGTTGTTTGTCGTCGATTTGTGACAACGTATTTTATTACTGATTTGTTACGACGAGTAATTGTATTGTCCACGGTTAGCTTTTTCATGGTTTTCATGTTGGTGGTTTAGATGGCAAAATCCGATCCCATAAAGCAATAAGATCAAATCTTATTCGTTAGAATATTGCAGATTTAAAATCTTAGATATTTCATAGCATTGTTAGATTATAAAATATGTAGGCTTTAAGCCTATTTTTTTTGCTATTAACATGGATACAACATCAACTTTTAAGTTTTTAGTACTCTTGATTTTGTGTTTCCATCGATCTTATTACTAATTTGAATCAATAAATTTATCTCTTTAAAAAAAAAGAGTTTGAAATAATTGAACAATCCATGGGCAGTAAGGCTGTTTTTTTTTTTTTTTGATAGCCCGTAAGTATTTGTGTCGACTACGTCTTTCATTAGTCTGTGAAAATACTAAATCGTTGATACCCATAAGAGGACTCGACCGTATAACCTTCGAGTATCCAACCCCTATAATGCTTAAATTGTGGCAGAATTCTGCAGTTGCTGAAGAGAAAACTGTGTCAAAAAGAGGAAGAAAGGTAACTTAGCTTGAGTTTGGGGTTAAAATAACCTTTTTATTCAAAAACAATATTGATTTAAGGCTAATTATGAAACTATTGTTTAATATAACCCTTTTATACCATGTAAGAAAGATGTTTAATTTTTTTTTTTAATTTTTTAATATAAGTTGGAAATCATAGTTAGAAAAAGCGCTTTCATTTTTTTAATCCGAAGCCATAATTAGAAGCTACGGTCTCATTTTTAATTTAAACTAAAGCTGAACTAGAGCTTTAGTGCGGCTTAAATTAAAATTTAAAAATAAATAAAATAAAATAAAATATCTCCTTTATGTAACATAAGAAGATTATTTTTAAATAAAAGTTATAAAGTAACATAAAATATATATATTTTTATATATTTTTATTGAAGGGTTATTTTGAACCCAAATTCTCTTAGCTTTGAAAACAATGAATCTGAGTTTTGCTACCTTTAAAACTATTGTTTGATATAACCTGTTTATATCATATAAGAAATATGTTTATTTTTATTTTTGTAATACAAATTAGAAACTGCAGTTTCCTTATATATATATATATTCATATATATATATATATATATATATATATATATATATATATATATATATAATCTCTTACTGCGGCAGTATAAAAGGACCAAAGTTGTTTACAAAATAATTTTTATTTTATAAAAGGGTCATTTTCACCTGGTTTTGTTCCTCCATATTTGCCTTTATGAGGGAGTAGATGGCAACTCCAGTAATGGCTATGGCTGTACCGATTGCAGTCTGCATCCTAATCTTATTACCTGCAAGATTTTCCAATCAGAAAATAATTCAACATTAAATAAAAGAAAATTAGTATTAAAATCATGAACAAAAAGTTTGTTTTTTAAATATAACATTTTCTATGAATTTTGTTTTTATGTCTTCAACTTTCATTTTAATTATAGTTCTAATATCAAAACGACGTCATGTCATGTTGGATAAGGTAAAGGTTCGGAGTTTTATTGGGATATAAAAACAAAATTCATAAAAATTGTTTTTATATTTAAAAAGTAAATCCTTTATTTATGATTTAAATGCAAATATCACGAAAATTTGAGATTTTAATACTAATTTTCCCTAGAAAAAAGAAGCCATGTTACGTCAAATTGGATGGGAAAGAAAAGAGTTGATACCAAAAACAATGGTGGACAAAACAATCACAACCACTCTCTTCAGCACACTTCCAACTCCATGTGTGAGCGGCGAAACCCTTCCCAAGGTGCTGATAGCAAGCTGTTACCAATCGTAAGCTCAAATGTTAAAAAATTAAAAGTGCTAGAAGTAATTATTATTATTTTTTTTATAACCGTGAATGTTCAAGCTAGTTTAGACGTATATCGACTAATTCCATGGGGTTTAGTGTCCTCAAGGGGACTCGGACTTATAACCTTTGAGTCACATACGCCAGGCTTTCTGTAATCAGTCTGTCCCGTAGTGGATATCGAATTAGGTTGCGTGTATCTTGACTAATGCCACTAGGTTTAATGCCCCTAAGGGAACTCGATCCTATAACCTTTAGGTACCCAACTCTAAAGCTTTAGGTCATTTGGTATCCTAATAGGATGTTTGGGTCGAACTGCATTTGCTTTCATTGTCTGACGGGATACGATGTCCCCAGTGGACTAGAACATATAACCTTTAGTACGAGCCGAGCTTCGCCATCAGAGCTATCTAGCATGGATGTCGATTTCCGGTTTATGTGTCATAAACTAATCGCGAGGTTTTAATGCTCAGGGAGCTTGAGCTTACTCTTTTTAGATGCTCTGACCTCAGAGCTTTAGGCCATTCGGTACATCTAGCGAGTGGATGTCGGTTCAACTTACATGCACCTCGACTAATTCCACGGGATCCAATGCCCCTAAGGGGAGTCGGGGACTCGAACCTATAGCCTTTGAGTACCCAATCGTAGATGTTCGGGTCAGTTTACGCATCATGAAGCTAAGCCATAGGGTTTTAATGCCTCGAGGGGACTCAGCTATATAACCTTTGGATCTTTTCGGCCGCAGAGCTGCCACAGGCGGGTCCCACATTTACCTAGCAGTGGATATTCGGTAGAATTCTGTATGCTCGTAATTCGTGGGATCCAATTTCCCTAAGGAGACTCGAACCCATAACCTCTGGATACCCGAGCCTAGCGCCATATGAGCTACCTTTTGGGGTAGTGCTAAAAGTAATGATAGAAAAAGAAAACCTGATTTTCCAACCGGTAATATACAATCAAAATTAAATTTTATAATAGACGTCAACACAATTCAAACTCCTACTTTTGGGGTCATTCATGTTTACTTTTTCACTAAATACATATGACATGAATCTGACTTCAACAAACCTATTTAATAGGAATATCGATTAATTAATTATTAAATTTTCATCACAGATTTTATTGTTTTAAAGTAAATAGATCAATTAAGTTAATATACATGTTTGGTTAAGGCGTTAATCAAATAGATTTATATAAGATTTAACCCAATGTGGTTATCATGTAGGAAAACCTGTGGGATTGGTTTATGTAATAAAATATTTAGGCTTTGACATGACAATGACTGATAAGTACTCCTTAACAATAGGCTAAATCAGTGGAAAACCTATCAAGTTTAAGTACCATTTCATATTTTCATGTGGAACCGATATGGGATCTCGACTTTCAATAAAAGCATCAATGATAGGTATCCAAGCTCAATAAAAGAGTCCAACCCACAAGACCGACATGATTGATGGGAGAATATCTTAAGCTTAAGTATCACTCTACACTTTCATGTGGAACTGATGTGGGATCTTGAACTCTCAATGAAAGCACTAATGATAGGTACCCAAGCCTAATAAAAAAGTCCAACCTAAAAAGATCGATTTGATTAGTGAGATAACTTTTCAACTTTTCATGTGAAATCGATCTGAGATCGTATCATTGACCCTCTTACATAAATCGCTAGATTTACAAGGGAAGAAGGTCTCATACCTGATTGTCCAAGTGGAAGAAAAATCCAACCCAGAATAAATCAAACACAAATTTAGCCCCAGAACCCCACTTCAGCAATGGCATCCACGAACCCATGTTGCATCGGCTGAGGCCCGTCAATGCGAAATATGGATTTACATCAAGAAAATTTTCAATTTTTTTGTCCGACTATGAGGTGTTCTAAGATAGCTTATACAGAAAGCGCTTTTAAGCCATACCATATATAAACCAATCCCCATTTGAGCCGGGAAGGGTCACAAGGGTGATAAATATCTAACAGCATAACTACGATTCACATTCTTAGGAATTCTCTTTCAAAAACCTTTAGTTAAGTTAGAGCAATACGATTATCTAACCTACATGTTCGCGTGAACATGTAGGTGAATGGACAGGGTATCTCCTAGCAATCAATGATACCGGTTATTTTGATGAAGCCTGGCGTGATATGTGATGAGTTTACCCTTTTGCAATCATCTAACCTACATGTTCGCAGCGAACATGTAGGTGAATGTGGGGTATCTCCTAACCCAATCAAGGTCTGAGGTTGGCTCACAATAATACAAGCGTAGTATGTGATGGGTGGTACCACAGCAATCAAAGGTCTCGAGTTCGAGTACAGTGTACAAGCGTGATGTGTAATGGGGTTTGCAGCGCACGATAAATCAACCTACATGTTCGTAGCAAACATGTAGGTGAGATAGTTGGGTATCTCTGGCAATCAAGATTAGGTTGACCACGATAATGGCGACGATATGTGATGGGTTTGCCATACGCGATCGTCTAACATACGTATTCGCGGCCCGAACATGTGGGTGAATAATTGGAATATCTCTAGCTTGTCAGTGCCGAGTTGATTCACGGGTATCTATTTGTGATATGCGATGAGTAGATCTTTGCTGGCAATCGAGGTCTGAGTTGATGCTGATGTCTGTTGTGATATGTGATAGAGTTTTACCCTTTTTGCAATCATCTAACCTACATGTTCGCAGCGAACATGTAGGTGAAGATGAACAAGGTATCTCCTAGCAATCAAAGGTCTCGAGGAGTTCAGCTGGTAATATTGTGATATGTGATGGTGGTACACAGCAATCAAAGGTCTCGAGTTCAGCCACGATAATACATTGTGATATGTGATAAGTTTACCCTTTTGCAATCGGCATCTAACTGTGTTCGCGAACATGTGGGTGAATCAGGTCAAAGTGTATCTCACAAGCATTAGAAGGTCTAGAGTTCGAAACTCACGATAATATTGTGATATGTGATGGAATGAGATGCCTGGCAATCAAGGTCTCGAGTTCAAAAATGCGGTCATCTGGCTTGTGATGTGGTGAGTTTTCACTTTTGATCATCTAACCTACATGTTACGTAGACAGTATGGGTGAATCAGTTAAGAGGGTATCTCTAGCTTAATCAGGTCTCGAGTTCAATCCACGATAATACAGAAGTGCATTATGTGATAGAGTTTTACCCTTTTTGTGATCAATCCCAATTTATACGAGAATTAGTATGAATGTGATATGGCTTAAAGATATGTTTTATATGTATACAAATCCACTCAGAACACCTGAAAAAAAAAAAAAACAAACAAACAAACAGCTATATATGATAAGAAAACATACAATAAGTGCAGGAGGGAAGCAAAACACAAGGGCGATGATTGCAGTGTAAGCGCACACATTCATGCTGTCCATTCTTGTCTGTTAAAAACCGACAAAAAGCATAAATTTTCAACAAAATCAAACGTATATTCTATTGAATTAGTGGGAACTAATGACATGCATGTGTTAATCAGTCAATGTGTGTCATAGCTGAACTCTTCAAACTTCATTCGATGTTTTTGTATTGGCACAAAATAATAATGCTGTAGGATTTGGGTATCGTTTCCAAACATTCTTATTTTCGTTAAGGCATACAAATAAGATTTTGTTCTTATCAAGGATTCGACCCAGATTAAATGTTTTTGTTGCAAAATAAACAGTAAGTAAATAGGAAGAAAATAAACAAGAAAAATAACAAGAACACATATTTACATGATTAAGTCAATACGATCTATATCCATAGATAACAAGACTATTTTATTGATTACGGTTTTCAAATACATAATACAAAACTCTAAATATAATATATATATATATATATATATATATATATATATATATATATATATATATATATATATATATATAACTAGGAAAACCTATCATCTGGAGTTTGCCAATCGGTCGAGATCCATCTTGCGAGAGCATTTACCCATCCCCATAAGATTGGTGTTGAGTCTCATGACCTCACCCCTTCATCATTACCACAGATCTCATAAAAAATTCATTTCGGATTGAACTCTCAAGATATTTCAAGCCAGGTCATAATTCGAGTCGTCACAAAATTCTAGTCATTTATCAGGGTTTTTTTTCATTAGATGGGCTGTAAAATGAGTTAGGCTAAAAGAGAAAAAAGGCTATGAAGTCCTAGTGTTTGCTTTGGATACCTAAAGACTCATTTCAGTTCAACTCTCCACCTTCTATGGGAAGTGGGAACACTCTCTCTTGTGATTCGTGTAATAAAATGATGATACAATCGAGTAAGAAAAACAAAGATTTTACGTGGTTCGACAGTGTGCCTATATCCACAACAACGACAATATCATTGAAATAGGGTTACATAGAAAGGTATTTATAATAACCATGAATATGACCAAATTATAAAAATACCCCTACGGGACTTTGCCCCTGTACCCTAACCTATTATTTCGTCCTCCCAACAAAAGAGGATATGCATAAAGGGTAAATGCCCTCACTTCGCTTCACTCAGACATTTACCAAACCCTTTTAGCCTCGGTATGAGCCACATGCCACAAACGACTCTCACAACCTATAAAATGAGAATGGAACATAGAGGACACAAAAAGAAGAAAAGAAGACAGTGCCTGACATATCTTACCATTGCTTGCTTCAAATATATATACGTATGTAAAGCCTTGTTTGCAATATTACACTGAAAATAGTCCAGGATTGAAAAGTTCAGTGAGTGATGCCATTGATACTCCTAAAAACCAAAATTTCAAAGAAGCTATTCAGTGATTCCGGACTCCAAAGACATTTATTTGCAAAATAAACAGCAAATAGGAAGTAAATAAACAAGAAAAATAACAAGAACACGAACACGAACAAGAAGACTATTTTATTGATTGCAACTTTCAAGTACATGATACCAAACCCTAAACACTCACATATAATATATATAACCCTATATTAAATCGGGTCGCTCCAATTGAGCCAGGTCCATACCACGGGGGCGTTACCTCCCGCACCCCTACGAGATCAGTGTTGGGCCTCCAGGTTCAGGCCTTGCAGCCCTCACCCTCCATCACCACCACAGATCTCACAAAAAATTCCATGTTTGATCGGGTCATAATTCAGGTCGCCACAAAATTCCTCGCTTAGCATTTATTTTAGAGTATAACCAAAGAAAGTGAAAGGAAGAATAACAGAATCCATGGAGATACCAAAAACAACAGGGGCTAATGACAGCCAGAGGGGGAAGGAAATCTGGTGGCCTAAAACAAATTGAGAAGCAGCAGCATTGAAGAATGGCTCCAGAGCTGCAGAATAAATATCCACAAAATTAGTTAGAAGCAAGAAACTGTCATAAAATAAACTGTTTTTCCCAACTTAGTTGAACCACCAAGCTACATAACAAGGAAAGAAGGGCATGTGATTTATCAGAGGACCAGATTTTAAAGAAAAATGATAATCATCCTGCATCACCTCTATCAACCATGCCCATTTCTACATGGTTGATGTCAGTCCTAACTCTGTAACTAGGCTTGGTAAAATTTGACATGATCAGTGAACACGATACAATTTTTACGGGTTTGGGTGGAGTATAATCGTGTTTAGGTCAAATTCGTGTTGATCCGCATAACCCATTTATTAAACAAGTTATATTCGTGTCAATCCTAAAAACAAGAATTTGACCCGTTTAATTACCATGTTAATTAATATTTAACCTAGATTAACCCATTATGTATATTATTCGTGTTAAATACAGTAGTTATCTGACCTATTGATCATTCGTGTCGTGCTCGGGTTGGCGAATAATACAGTAGAAAACCTGTTATTGACACGACCCACGAACACGAATTGCCACCCCTAGCTATAACTCCCTAGGATGATATAAGATGTTCGAACAAGATAGCAGACACAGAAAGTAAGCCATTTTAGCACAAAAAATGAGCTTGATGGTTTTTATGAATTCAATTCAATTCAATTCAATCATACCTGGAAAAGAAAAAGTGAAATGCTAACACATTAAAGCATTAAGGCATGTTTCTTAACCTTTGATAGTGTGGGTGAATGAAACA
This sequence comes from Tetrastigma voinierianum, assembly GCA_016808115.1. Classification (NCBI taxonomy): domain Eukaryota; kingdom Viridiplantae; phylum Streptophyta; class Magnoliopsida; order Vitales; family Vitaceae; genus Tetrastigma; species Tetrastigma voinierianum. The sequence goes on along the minus strand of JAEQBH010005890.1, from coordinate 151,660 downwards.
GCCACAGATGCAAATGATACATTAGACATAACATGTCCAAGGGCATGGCAGAAGGCAACAGGAGTTAGAAGCAGCAAGAAATCCTTATCCATCCGCTGATTTCATGACAAAAAAGTTAATCCAATGAAATTCGTAATGTAACCTTTAGAAATGAATAGGCAAAATTGGGACTTACAGCAGGTTTTGGGCAGCCAAAAGACCAGCAGACTAGACAGTAAATCACACCCACAAGGAGATGCATAAAAGCCATAAAACTGCAAAAGAGAAAAAAGCTCTGTTATGGCATGTGGCTCGTATTGAGAGTAAAATGGGGAGAATGTCGGAGCGGAGCAATGGTACTGCCTTTTAGGTAGGGGTGTCAAACGTGTTGGGTTGGGTTAAACGGTTACGGAGTTAAGCGGGGTGGCGGTGAAAACATGTAAACCGAACCGCGAGCCGGTTGTCGGCGTGTTGCGGGTTTGACCCGTTTATCACCCAGGCCGTTTAATCGGCGATTGTCGTGTCGGTTAATCGTGTCGGCGTTTGAATTTTAGCGAGCTAGTCGCGACGTTAGGTAAAGCGGCGGTAGGAAGCGATGTTAAGCGGGTAAATGGGTTATAAGCGGGTTAGCATGTCTCACTGAACATGACTCGTTTATTAAGCGTGTTCGCGGGTTGACTTAGTTTATCACCGGCCGTTGGGTCTGCGGCCGTTTGTCGGTTAATCGTGTCGGTTAATCGTGTCGTGTTGAACCACAGCGGAGCCTACTTTTAGAACATCCTCTTGTTAAGGAGGACAAAATAATAGGTTGGGGATAGTACGGTAAGTTCAGAGTATAGGGGTATTTTTGTAATTTGATCATATCCAGAGGGTATTTTTGTAACCATATTTCAGTGATAGTGAAATCTTGGGCCGTCATTGTAACCACGTAAAATCTGTATGTTGTGTTTTTGTTTTTCTTCTCCGATTCTTATCACCATTGTCACAGCTTCTGAAGTTTTTCAATTATGACATGGAACTAGGGGGTGCAGTAATGGTCGAGTCGTCTGGAGCCAAACCGGCTCGACTCGATTGAGTTTTTTGTTAGATGTTCGAAACTCGACTCAAGAAGTAGACAAGTAGTCGAGCTACTCAAATTGGACTCGATAGAGCTCGAATCAATTAAAAATTAATAAAGAAATTATACTCGAGTTAGACTCGAGCTTCCAAAGGAGTCGTTTCGTGGATCGGGATTGTCGGTATCGTCCATGGCTCCGACGACGATCTAGCAGAGGCATGAATCGGAGAGATTCGAAGAACTCACGATATGGCTTCGAATCAATTTAAAATTAATAAATAATTATACTAGAGCTGAAATGCATTCGATCAGAGGATTTAAATAAATTTAAACTTAATAAGAGATCTAGGGTTTTTAGGGGTTTTTATAAAGCGGATATAAATATAATTTAATAAATAATAAAATAGTAAAGCTCGAATAAGCTTGTCAGCAACACGAGTCGGTATTATGATACTCGAGCTACGATTCAATAGTTTATAGAACTTGAGCTACGACTCGTTAACCGAGTATTCCTACGAGTCGAGATCGAGTGGCGCTCACGAGACTCTTGACTCGTTTACGCCCATAACAAGAACTATATATATTCAAAAACAAGTATATTTTATCAATTTAATTATCTAATCACCGATGGAAATCATAAAGGCTTGAAATGACAAAATTTAGCACAAATGTACTAACCGTGGGTAGGGGAAATAATTATAAACCTTCTTGTTAAGTATGTTGAAGATGATATTCGAACAGTACCTGCATATATATACATAAAAAACATTAGCTGGTTAGGGTCAAAGCTCAAGAGCTTATTAGTTTTAAATAGTGTCAAAAAAAGTCCATAGGAAGCATATGGGAGGTGATGAAATCAATGACACGATAATAAAATATGAAAACAAAGAAAAAAAACATCACAATTTTACGTGGAAACCCTTACGGGAAAAAATCACGGACAAGGTTTAGTATAAATATGAGAATAATTATAGAGTATAGTAGAATAGAGAATAAACCCTAGTATGTTGATATTATAAAAATACACGAGCATAAAGATTCAGGAGCAAGCCCTTGCACCCCCTGATAGGGTCATTCGATGTTTTTAAAAATTGGACCGATGACTAAATCGGAAAGAATTTTGATTCCCAATGGATGGTCATCCCGGATACTAAACCGGGGCCAGGAAGGTCGCGGAGTCGACGGTCCTGATGAGACCGGTTTTAAAACATTGGGCCAAGCCCGTACGCTCTGCAATAAATCCTATTTTTTTCTCAAACTTTTTCTTTTACCCAAAATTGGCACGACGGCGGTTGGGTTTTACAAAACCAATGAAAGGTGAATTCGGGGAATCGCAGGCTGACACATTCTTTTGATATGAAGCTGAAAATTAAATTAAGGAGTTTCCATGGGTTATTAATGGAAGCATATTTCCAACTACCATGTCATGAAAAAGGATCCGGTGACCATCGCCGGGAATCTCTCCGACAATGTCTTGGCAGGCTCTACCACACTGCAATCACAAATCTGAGTATCAATTTTACATGACCTTGTTTTTTTCCTCCATTTTCCATCCAACCAAACAACAGAAAATAACAAATGAGCGAGTGAGGAAGCCCAACCAATCCGCATCCGCATCCGCATCTGCAGCAGATGGAACCACGAGTTCTTCTCCCTTGCCGGCGCCTCGCCGCCTCAAAATCGCATTCCGTCGGGCATATCCCAAACACCCGCCGGAAAAATCAATAGGATCCGGCGATGTCCGGATCTCCGATAATAGCGAACGGGATCTGTGAAGAGCAACTGTTCGGATCCTGATTAGTCCATATTTTCCTGATATCTCCCTTGGAGAAATGTGCAGAGAAGACAAAATCTGAGAGATAGAAGCTGAAGCGGCCATTAAAGCGATCAGAAACAGACCGCAAATACAGGACTCTAAATCGACATGAGAAGTAACCCACTAAAATATGAAGAACTGAATGCTTATGAGCGGAAGACAATGGAAGTCATTGATGAAGATGGAATGGAGGAAGGAAGAAAGCAAGCACGAGAGACGGCCATTGTTGTAGAGAACATGAAAAACCAGGTTCCAGCATAAAAATAATGTTGGTGAAATTGGCGGGAAGGATATGGGAGTCAAGCTGGCTATAAATTATATAATATCACTGTACTATCACTCTTTTTAGGGAAAAGCACAGTTTTGTGACTTTTGTCTCTTAATTAGTATTTTTAAAGTAAAAAAATAATTATTTAATATAGGTTTAAAAAAAATGTTCAAACTAGAACCGTAGTTGGTAAATTCGATTTTAATTTTTTTTAAGTTAAAAATCGTAGCTAACTACGGTTTAAAGTTAATATCATGACTACGTTTAAACACTGGTTTTGGTATCATTTTCAAAGTCCTATTAGATTGGTGTTTTTTTTTTTTTTTAATGTATTATTCTATGACAAAACTCCATAAGAAAGTATTGATCAATAAACCAAATTAGAAAAAATAATCGTTATTTAATTAAAAAGTCATATATTTAAAAAAAAAAACAAAAAATCCCAAAATAACCATAGTACTAATTGCAATATATTATGGTAGATGATTCACTATGTTATGATAGTGGTAATAATTATTGTTAGATCAAGTCTTATATTAAAAAAAAAAACCCTAAAATACCCCTCACTCGTCATCTTTTATAAGTTTTCACTGTGGTAATAGATTCAATATGTTATGGTAGTGATAAGGTACTATTATAATATATTGAATATACTATTTTAATATATTGCAGCTGTTATTATAACTGTTCTATTTACTATCATAATGAGAACTCCTAAATGAGGGGTATTTTAGGGTTTTTTGTTGAATGTTTTACTTCTTAACCAAATCATAATTATTTATTCATAGTATATACTAATTTAGTTTTTGATCACTGATGTACATGCATTTTTCTACGTGTATAGGGAAGCCTACTTTTCGACTTTTTTTTCTAGTTGCATTCAATCAACTAATAAATAAATAAAAAATTGTTTGACTCCCAATTTTTTATTTTTGAAAACAATAGTTTTTGAAAAAATAGAGAACACCGAGATTGTGTTATTTAAAATTGTTATTGTTTTTCGAATTCAGTGTTTTTTGAATTCTTTGTGTTTTGCAAAATAAAATAAAAAATTTGAGAACCAATCATGTTTGAAATGTTTTTCTTATTCTTTTTGTTTTTTTTTTAAACTCATAAGGGATTTTTTTAGTTTATATTTTAAAAAATTAGGCTTATAAATATAAAAAAAAAATACATTACAATAAAATATAGAAATATTATTACCACCAAATAAAAAATTTATTATGAATAGGAAACAAAAATTCAAACGGAATGATAAGTGATAACCAAAAAAACAATGAAATATCCTATTTTGGATTTCCCTTGTTTTCTTGCTTTAGGTTGATGAATGAGCTCTTGAATAAATATCCAGTGAAATAAATCCAAAAAAGTAAGCTTTTACTATCCATAAGTTTGATCTTGAAACGACCCAGTTGATTGTGTCGGGTGATTTTGGTATGTTAGAGCTAAAGGCACAATGATATAACTTTTGTGAAAAAAAAAATAGGAATATATTATGGTAACAAAAAGACTCTATTTCGATTTTTCCTATAAGAGTTTTCACGTAAATATAACGTTTTTATTTGATTTCGTATTTCATTATCGTGACATTGATTTCTAACAACAGTTTTTCCAAGAAGTCAGCCCACTCTTCTTCTTTTACAACAGAAACTCAAAATACAGAAGATGAATCAAAGGTTAAAAACACACCCACCATCTTAGGAATCTGTGTCTGAATTTGAACAACGGAATCAACTCTGTAAATTTGGTTATAGGGATCCATAGATTCCATCTGGTTTATTAGATTCCCCCTTTTATTATCCTCAGCAATATACAAAAACTCTGCAGATTGTGAGTGGATAGAAGTCAATAGTTCTATGAAGTTGGAGTTGCAGCAGCCTTCTGAAATGGCAGAGAACCCTTGTCAGCCCAATGTAAACATGATTAGCGCGGGGATGAAAATATCGAATATATCGATGCGATATATCTCAAATATATCAGAATATATGAAATTGATGTGAAACTGCGATAAAGTCGATCGATATATCTCCGATATATCCGATCTTGATGATGTTAAACGGATATCGCCCAGATATATCGAGTTTGGTTCAAATATGTCGTGGAAATATCAAGTATGTGTCACACACGCGTGTTAGTTTAATTTTTGATAAAATGTCGAGAAATATACTCCCGGGATATATCGGAATATATGGGGATCTTATCAGAGATATATAAGGGTTAATCTCAGAAGTCTATATAAAATGACAGATTTGAAATCAGAAACGATCAAAAACGATTCATGGTTTACTCGAAAGTTTAAATTCATTTATGTATTATTAGTATAAAAGTATCATAAAATATAATAACAAGACATCAGTATATATTAAAATCAAATCTAAGATATCATGCATGAAAGTGTTTTTCATCTTATTAATAGCGGAAAGCGAAAAATCCCAGAGTATCTTGATTGATTTGCTCTTTGTAAGTGAATTATCCAGACATGATTAAAAAAAAGAAATCTGACATTATGGAGATATCAGATTTCAAACTATTTGAGAAAAATTCATTAAATAAATCATATTTTGATCCATAATATATTGTCAAAATATTTATGAGAAGTGAAATCATTTTGGGATAAAATGTTCATAAGGTATCAACCATCTTTGTAATCATAACAGGCAGATGACATGAGTGTCAGTGATGGTTTATTAAATTGGAATATATGGTATACTTGGGATCATGATGATAAACAGATATCAGATTTTTGATGGTTGAGAGGGACATAATCAAGGGTGAAGATTCGAATTCAACCGGCTAATATTTTTTTTTGCAAGAAAATTTGAGGTAACGCATATTCTTCCGGGGTAAGGCTAGGTTGATCACGGCATATGTGGCTTGCTTGGAAGCGTATATAAGGCAGTCCGCATCTGTATCTTTATCAAATATTTGACTTGCTTTGCTCCGAATATTTGGTCGCGTGATAATTGGACATGAAATAAGATTATTTGATCTTTATTTTCCAAATAGTTTGAAATTGATCTGCGTAGTATGGATTTTCTTTCAAAAAAATATTTGTAGTTTTGAGTAGTGATAAGGTGACCGATCCTAAACCGACACGAACTTCGTCTACGTTTTGGCATGTTTGGGTTGAGTATAATCGTGTTTTGGTCAAATTCATGTTGACCAACATCACCCGTTTAATAAACATATTATATTCGTATCAATGCATAACGAAATTGACTAGTTTGTTAACAAGTATAATTCAATATTTAACATAAATTAACACCATTTTGATATGTTATTTATGTTAAATGATGATGGAGCTAATTATAATTCATATTAATTTAAATGACCAATTAATAATCGATTATAAAATGTCATCTTTATCTTACCCAGTACAGTGTTGTTTGTTTGTGGTTTTGACACGATCATTATTAGATTACCATGTTAAGGTTAACAAATACATTGGGCTAATGACGAACCGACATGTGGATTTATGAATTACCTAGTTTGAGATCATATGAAAATTGGCTGGCTTTGTGGTAAGATCTTTTGCATCTTCATGTTTTTACAGAGGAGTGGTAACAACACCCGGCGATGGCTGTGGTTCAGTCGGTCTGCTTAGATATCTTGTTCCCTGCCAGATTTTGCAACCCATTACAATACAAGAAAAAACAATTTAGTTGGTGTTCTCTGAATTTACGGGAAAATGTGCATAAATGCACGACTTTATCTTAGTAGTCTAATTTTTGCCTTAACCCTTTTCCGGTTTGAACCGGATCGCTCGTGCCCTTGACGTTTAGTGTCGTAACTCATTCATGTCCTTGTCGTCACGGACTTGCACGAATGGACAACGGCGTTCACTTGTTGTTGCCATGTGGACAAATACCGTTTTAACCGTCGCGATGCTGATCGTGACGTGAGGCGTGAATGGCTTGATGGAGCTAAAATCGAGGCCACCCGTGGACCAAAGAAAAACTATAAAGCAAAATTAGACTTGCGGTATAAGTTAAAAGCATTTATGCACATTTTCCCATGAATTAAATGTTTTCGGTGTTTTTCGTGTTTTATTTTTATTTTAAAAAGCGTCTGTAAGCAGTTTTAAAAAACTATGATCGAGCAAGACCAGAGCTGTGCAGACACAGCGATGGAGAATCAATGACAGCTAAGCTTCAACACATTTCAACTGCATGTGTGGCAGTGCAGCCCGTTCAAAAGGTGTTGGTAGCAAGCTGAAATTGAATATATATGTAAGTTTTTTTTTTTTCCTTTTTTTTCTCTTTATTTACTTTCCTTTGCATTTAAAAGAAAAACAAAAAACCAAATATAACCAAGTCTACTACAAAAAGATAAATCATGCATTTTTATTGTGGGTGGAATATTATTCCTTGTGTATGTATAAGCTTTTAAAAACATTTATCAAGCGACCAAAAACTCTAATACTAGTTAACCACAGGTGGTAGTTCAGCAGAGTTGAGTCCTCGCATGGTTCACAAGGTTTCACGGTATTAGCTTGAGTTGTTAGGGCATCCACTTCAAAAAAATAAAATAAAACTTATATATTTACTGCTAAACAATAAATCAAACCCTTTTAGTTACTGAAAAAAGGTATGAGAAGAATGGCTAGCATGGGGCTTACCTGGTTGTAGAGATGGTAAAACAATCCAATCCAAAATAGGTCAGACAAGAATTTGGTTAGACCCACTTTGGCAATGGCATCTCCAAAACCATACTGCATCAGCTGGGGACCCTCAATCTGAAAACCAAATAATCAGAATTTCAGACTAAGAATTTAGAAATGGGGAATTTCATGACTTGAATCGGTGAATTGGTCGGTCTCTAGTGATAATAAGAGACCTCGGATATAATCTCACACAGGTTCCACATGAAATTGTCGAGTGATACTTAAGCTTGAGAGGTTTTCCCATCTATTAGGCCGGTCTTTTGGATTGAGTTCTTCTATAGTCTTTGATACTTATCATTGGTGCTTTCATTGAGAGCTAGTGAGTAGCGGGAAAGGGTTACCCGAGTGCTTGAGAGAAGTCGGGAGTGAAAACTATCGGAGTGACAACCGTCGGGTGGACGTCCAGGCTTCCCAGGGGTGGGCAGTCTGCGATCCAGAGCTTCATGAAATGGTGGGTGGTACTTAAGCGGGGGATTCTTGCTTTATCAGTCGGTCTTTTAGGTTGAACTCTCCTATTGGGCTTAGATACCTATCATTAGTGTTTTCATTGAGAGCCGGTGTGTAGTGGGAAGGGCATTACTGAAGAGGTACACAGTGCCCGAAGAGAGGGTCAGGGTGAAAGTTATGGGAGTGTGAGCCTCGACGAAGGTCCGACTTTTTCAGGGTGAAGCGATGATACAATCTCACATGGCTCCACATGAAATTATGCAGTGATCTTGGTAGAAGATTCTTCCACCTATTAGGCCGATTTTTTAGGTTAGGTCTTCCTATCGGGTTTGGATACCTATCACAACCATACCAGTACTGCCGGTGGGATGCAAAACAGGAGCGCGATTATTGAAGTGTAAGCGTACACATTTGTGCTGTCCATTCCCGTCTGTTCCAGAAATAACACATTAATTAGTCTATTTCTACCTTCAATTCTGGTAAATAATGGAGAAAACTTTGAACACAAGGCAGTTCCTGAAATTTAGTACCATTGCTTTCTTCGAATATATGCTTCTGTAGGTAAATGCAATATTTGAAATCATTGCACTGATGAAACCAGTCCAGTTGAAAGAAAGTTCAGTTAGAGATGCCATCGATACACCTGAAATATAAAAATGAACAAACTCAAGCATCATTATGAACCCTTGCGGAAAAAAAAAAAAAACCACGAGCAGAGTAGAAAGCTTCACTATGAATCTGAGAATAATCACAGAGTACAGTCAAAATAGATAATAAACCCGAGGAGAGAGGGCCTTTTTTTTTTCTCAATTTTTTATTTTCACAAAAATAGCACCGTTGGCATTTGGGTCGGACATAAACCTAAAACCAAATTCGGGTCACAAATCAACATGTGGTACAAGTCAACAAAATCAAAATTAAAAAAAACAACAAAGGAAAGGGGAATAAAATTCGTTGGAGGAGTTACCAATAACAACAGGGGCCAATGAGAGCCAGAGGGAAAGGGGAATCTGATGGCCTAAAACAAACTGAGAAGCAGAAGCATTGAAGAATGGTTCCAGGGCTGCAGAAAAAAAGCAAGGTCAAGAAATAGTAATGAGGCAAGGAACTACCATAATCTCATCCAAAAAACCGGTCCAGCCCAACCATGTAAATATTATTCGCTTTGGGTCTAATGGGGCTTCACAGATTTAAAACGCGTCTACTAGGTTAAGAGGAGATCATACTTATATAGTATCGAAAACTTTCTCCCCTATCCGATGTGGGATATGACATTATACCTTTGATAGTGTGGGTGAATGAGACAGCCACAGCTGCAAATGACACATTAGACATAACATGGCCAAGGGCATGGCAGAATGCAACTGGAGTGAGGAGCAGCAACAGCTCCTTATCCATTGGCTGCTTTCATAAACACACTACTTGTTAGAATATGTCTCTCTTTTGATTCGTGCAACAATGGTGATAAAATCGGAGTGAAGAAAAACAAAGAAAACACACGAATTTTACGTGGTCCGACAGTGTGCCTACATCCACAGGAATAGCGGCTCAAGCTTTCATCGTCACCTACATAGGAGGGTATTTATAATAACCCTGGATATGACCAAATTACAAAAATACCCTTATACCCTAAATATAACGTACCGTACCGTACCACAGGGGCTTCGGCATCCCCCCAACAAAAGAGGATATGCATGAAGGGCAAATGTTTGAGCGAAGCCACATGCCACAACACTATCAAATTCCTATTTATAAGATAATTACTAGTCGTTATATCATTATAATATTAGGTTTCCGCATAGAATAAGGAAAGTTTTTAGGAGTATCCTTATAAATATTATAAGTCACGAGGGAAAAAAGTAATGAGAGAGATGGGATGAACTTGTACGCTATTCGCAAGCAGAGATGTAAAGGTTTTAGGATTGAGAGCTCTGAAGGCATTTTCTTCTTGGCATTGTGGGCCTCATGGTTTCATGAGATTTTGTCATTTTTCCTAGTCGTCGCAATACTTTGACACTCCAATCTTGTACTCTTTTTGTTTTCAAGAATAGTGAAAATATTCTCTCTCATCCGTTGGTGTAGGCATAATTAACCAAACCACGTTAAAACCATCGCGCATTAACACGATTCAAGAAGAAAATTGATCAAATGTGAAATACAAAACTCACAGCTCGTTTTGGTAAACCAACAGCCCAACTGATAAGACAGTAGGTCACACCCACAAGGAGATGTATAAGAGAAACAAAGCTGCAAAAATGGATAACGTCTTCTAATTGTTAGCTACAATCATATTTTCAAAAACCTAGGAACTGTAGAATATAGACAGAATCAAAGATAACTCACTATGGGTATGGGAAATAATTATAGACCTTCTTGTTAAGTATGTTGAAGATTACATTCAAGAAGTACCTGCATAGATAAACTGGATTCTGGTTAGACCAACAGAAATGACATTCATCAATTAGCATAATCTAGGGGTGTAATCGAGTCGAGTCGATATAAAGCCAAGCTCGAGCTTGACTTGATTAAAAAACTCTAAACTCGAACTCGATCGAACTTCTTTTCAGATGTTCCAAACTCGACGCGAAAAATAGTCGAGCTACTCGAACTCGATTAATAAAATAATAAAGCTTCATTAGGGTCGCAAGCAGCTCGAGTCGGATATTGTGATATTCAAACTCGAGCTCGACTTGATTAACTCCAAGTTGAATTTGAGTATTCTAAGAGTCGAGCTTGAATAGCTCACGAGTAGCTTGACTTGTTTACACCCCTAGTATAATCACAAATTCATTCGACAATCTTGAAATGAGGAACAATTGGGAGAATTGAATGAGTTCTATTGCCTGATAAAAGAATCTCGAATTGAATAAGCTCGATTCAATTAAAAAACTCAAAGCTCGAACGCGACTCAAACTCAATCAAGCTTCTTTTGAGATGTTTGAAACTTGACTTGAAAAATAGTCGAGCTACTTCAACTTGCCTTGATAAAGCTCGAATTAATTAAAAAATTAATAAATAATTATTCTCGAACTCGGCTCGACGACTTCGACTCGATTAAGCTCGCGAACAGCTCGAGTTGGGTATTGTGATACTCGAACTCGATTAACTTCAAGTCGAATTCGAGTATTTTACGAGTCAAGTTCAAGTAGCTTGACTTGTTAACACCCTTAGTATAATCACAAACTCATTCGACAATCTCGAAATGATGAACAATTGGAGAATTGAATGAGTTCTATTGCCTAATTTAAGAAAATTTTACAGGGGAGTGATGAAAGGAAAAGAATCAGAGGAGTGAGAATAGGCCTACCACATAAAGAAAAAGAATCCGGTGACCAGAACGGGGAATCTCTCTGAGAAGCTCTTTGAAGGCTTTGTAACACTGCAATTACATTTACACCATGAGTGTCAGCTATCTTACATATAGAATTTAAAATAATGCTGCGTTTGGTTGCCGAGAAAATGTAGGAAAAAAAAAAAAGCAACGAGAATTTTTTTTCATTTCCTCCATTTTCACCCAACCAAACAAACCAATACAAAAATCAACCAAAAACAAAAAGAGGGGAAACGAACTGACGAAGCCCTACCCATCGGCATCAGCCGCCGCAGCCGACGGAGCAGAAAGCTTTACTCCTGCGCCGCCTCGCCGCCTCAGGAGACGATCCCAACCGGTAAATTTCAAAGCATTGCCGGATAATTGAACCGGAGCGGCAGAAACCCGAATCTCCGGAAGCGGCGAGAAGGATCTCGCAGAAACTAGTGATGGAGCCCTGGAAAGTCCATAATTGCTCGAAATTCTCTTCGCATTCAATTTCAGAGATGAGAACCGAAAGCATTGAGCCGTAGCCATCGGAGAAGAAAAACAAAAACCCTAAAAAACTAAATCAACTACCAGGAACTGAAGAAAACAACATAGAGCGTTTGAGAACTGGGGAGAATTAAAAACCATCTAAATCGAAACAAAAACAAACGAACGTCGTTGAAATCGAAGAATCAAGAAATTAAGAAGCGGAGACACCAACATTAGGAAGTGCTTGAAAACGACGGGCAACTGCTGTCTGCTGATCATCAGCAACAGGAAAAAGGAAAAAGGAAAAAAAAAAGAAAAAAAAAATGGAAGAATAAAATGAAGATACGAAGAGTGATGTGATGATATAGAGTGGAGGGAGTTGTTTTGTCATAATCAAGTGTGAGAGTTGCCTCCAAAAGTCGTTGGGGGAAAACAATACAGTTGGGAGCCACCAACTTCATGCGGCCCACATTACTCTCCAAATAATTGGATCTGCGTTACTCTTTGATGCCTTTATGGGACTTTTCGGATAAAAATAGGTTATTTGAAAAAAAATGCAAATCTATTAAAGTTTTAGACCGAAATATTTAATTTGAAAATATATATATAAAATTAATTTAAAAATCAAATTAATACTGTATAATATTATTGTCATGGATAACGGTAATTAAAATTATCAAATTGCTAAATACTGTTGTCCATTAAATTTGTAATACTTAAACAGAGGTATAAACGATGGCGATCAAGACAAAAAGAATAAAGATTAACGCCGCTTATCCAAGACAAATGACAATCGAATCAAATTAAAATTCACTGCTCATTACGACATTCAACTTTTGGTTAGTACTATCAAAAAGTGCAAGCATGTGATACTGATCAAAACTAAATTGGCTATTTTTTTCCCCTTACAAATACTATTCTCATTTAAACTTAATCTATCTATCTATATATATATATATATATATATATATATATATATATATATATATATATATATATATATATATATATATATATATGTATGGAAATTTTATTTTTAAGTTAACGTCGTAATAACTTATTATGACTTTGACATTAATTTTTAAAAAAATTCCAATGTTGCATTTACGCGCTATTTTAGGCATTAATTTGCTTTTCAAACTATTTTGGTAATTTGATTTTTAAAATTTATATTAGTTTGGGACAATACTCGACTTTCTCCCACCTTTCAATGAATCTAGTCGAGTCGAAGCTCGATGCAAATTCAAAGCCTCGAGCTCGATTCGATTAAAAAACTCAAAAGTCAAACTCAATCGAACTTTTTTCCAGATGTTTGAAACTCGACTCGATAAACCTCGAATTAATTAAAAAATTAATAAATAATTATATCTGAATTCGACTTGATTGGAAATCTACTCTAATTCGATTCAACAAATAAAATAGTAAAACTAGATTAAGCTCACGAGTGGTTCGAGTCGGGTATTATGATATTCTAACTCGACTCAACAAGCTACTTGAGTTCGAACTCGACTTGATTAACTCCGAGTCGAATTCGAGTATTTTACATTCCTATCTGTGCCTCTCATTCTCAGAATCCACTAATAAGAATTTGATTAACAGACCATGTTGGTAAAAAGAAAAAAGGTTTCATTAATAATAATTTTCTTATAATATAAAAAATTAATATGAATAAAATGAATTATACAATTCTTATTATGTATACATACAATGTTATTTTTAAATTTTTATCTCAAATGATAAAGTGATAAAAGGGAATAGGTGTACCATCTCATAAGATATTGCTATAATACAAAGTAAATAATGTGTCAAAAATTTGTATTCAAAACAAAAAATAGTATGTCAAAAAATTTATTTTAATTTTAATAACTAAACATAATTTATTATTTCAACCAACAACATTTCCTAAAGTCTTTATCGAATGAATTATCAATTTATCATCAATTTTCAAACACTGGAAAACCTTGAAATAATCTTGTATAGTTTTGTGTATTTTTTTTTAAGTGATAAATTTATTGATTGAGGGTTAGCCGTTAAATTATTTTGTAAAATCAAGAGTATTTATCGAGTCCAAAAATAATTTATCAATAATCAAAATATCCAACAAATATATTACAAAATAATAACTTTATTGAACAAATAAACATATCAATCAAGAATACAGTATAAAACATACTTAACACGATCCAAAACTATTTACCGTCATTACCTCTCAACTATAAGTGATGAGATCAAAGAAAAGATAGGGTTGAAGATGGATCTTTTCTTCTCCCCAAAGTGTGTTCAATCAAATCCTTTGTCAAATTTTATGGCTTTATTTACTTATATATATATATATATATATATATATATATATATATATATATATATATATCATTAAGTAACAATTGGTTAATACCCAAGAGCTACTAAAGCAGGGAGAAGATTATTCAATAGACCATAGCTAATTAATATTAAATCATTCCATAGATGACCTATAATTAAAGCAGTGGAGAAGATTATTCAATGTAATTCCATAGCTAATTAATATTAAATCATTCCATAGATGCGACCTATAATTAACATGCACAATTATACACTAAAATTGTAATATGATTATGCTTAGTCCATAATTAATAAAAGAGATGCGACGATGTCACCATACATGTTTTAGGATTATTGGGTGGCGTCGTCCCATCGTGAGTCTTGTCTTGGATTTGGGCTCTGATAAGAGGAATACCTCCATCGTGCTCTTATGACGATAGCTACATAGAGTGGATGCCGTGGATGAACTTCCCGAGAGAGATTGGGTGATGTCATCGCCTGTACATTTGCCTTATGGGATCTTATGGCGGGAAGGATCATCACTCATCACTACACCTCCTGCTAGTGCAGGTATTATGGACTTCCATTATCCATATATGCAATGGTATCGTCGTATTACACGACATTTTATGACACCACCACTCCATAGGGATGATATGAGGTTCCATACTACAGTTGGTACTACTTAGGTTTTGGTAAGTTACAGTCCTGTGTTTCTAAAGTGTTTTTCAAATTTCAATCAAAAGATTATGTATTTATAATTGTTTGGTTGGTTCTTTTAGATCTCTGTCATGGATGACATAGCTAGTCTCTCGCATGGGGCTACCACTAGTTTAGTGTATGACATGCTAAATGGGTGTTATATGAAATCGGGAGGAGGAGCATCGCATCAGCGGCTGCAGAAAGGAGGCATACACTTCACATGGACATCATTTATACCTCCCAGGTGTCATCCCATTTCGGTTCGTAAGCGGCCCATTCAGAGTGGAGGTAGAAGGAGGAGGTTTGCTCGGGCGGGAGTCGGTGGTCGAGATGGTGGGCGAGGTGGTGGTTGAGATGGTGAGGGAGGTCGTGGTACACGGCGAGCATTACTACTTCATACCCATGCTTCGCCATACTTACCCATCCCAGATACTTTATACCCCACATGCTACATCGCTTTATGCATTTTCCTTTTATCTTTACCATCTACGGTGTTCTTGGAAACCTGACCTCCATGTGATGAATATCTTATCATCTCATGCTTTATCGTCCGCCCCATTTGCCTCCATTGATGAGACCATGGTTGACCTTGTATCGAGTTATGTTCATAGCTAGAGCAACCCGCTCACGTATCGTTAGGTACTTCGTCGCCCGGCTCTCGGCTCACTTGGCTCCATCAGCTCCCTCGGCTCCATCAGCTCCGTCAACCCTGTTTGAGATTGCATGCGACCCTATAAATCAACTAGTTGTGTATTATAGGCGTCGTCATAAGATAAATATAAAAACTCCATCTTGTGGGACTCATTGATATATGTTGACATTTGTATACAATTTTTTATATATTTATATTTTAAAATGATAATATTTACAAATGGATACAACTTGTTAGTGTAAAAAATAAAACTTACAAATATTTTAAAATAAAACTTGTAGAGTTTATTTGATTCCAAAAAGCACCTTTGATGTATGCATTGTGAAAATTTAAAAATATTTACAAATGTAATGACTCGAATCTAATACTTGATGTAATTAATCAATATCGTATTTTTCGTTTTCAATGAATTTTTAAATAAGTTGATGCACCAGTGTAATTTATCCAATAGTAAATATTTCGTTTCTTAATTTTAAATAAGTTAATGTATCCATTACTTGATGTAATTTATCTAATAATAAATATTTTCGTTTCAATAATTTTTAAATAAGTTGATGTACAAAAGAATAATAATAATTTTGGGGTAAATTACATCATATGTATTCTATCATGGCAATGATTAAAATTGATGAGAGCAATCTGTATCAGTAGCGATAACAAATAAACGAAAGTGAAACGTATGTGATAACAACAATTAGGCTTAAAATTGTTAAGGTACATGTCGGGCGCACTACTTTAAAACTAAAACTAATTTTGTAAATTTTTTTTTGAAAAAACCCTATTTTAATCCAAAACTATCCCATAAGGCCATAACTATAGCCTTGGATGGCATGGGCTACTATTTGCATCCATTCTATTTTCAACTCGAGGGGAGAGAGAATAGTCATGTAATTAGAGGTGACAATTCGGGTGTGCGGGTTAGGCCGGGCCAAAATTGGCCTAGTTTTTTTGGGGCTAAAATTCAGAAGCCTAGCCCGCCCTAAAATCCGGGAGAGCCGAGCCAAATTGCCTTACAAAGGCAAGGAAAAATTTTGTGAGGCGAGACAAACAATAGGGCTAGGGTTAGCCCGATTTTTTCAATTGATAAATTTAATGAATTAGAGCAGGCGCAATTACAGTGGACAGGGCTGGCCATCAAGTAGATAAAAATTGCCGCCCTCTACATATAACCCTCTTACCTTCTAAACGTCATTCCATAGTCCATACCCTCCATGAAAACAAGGAAGCAGGGTTTTTTTTTTTCTTCTATAGGACACAAATGGTTTTCGACTTTTCGTATGATCAGACTTTGCAATTTTTTTTTCCCTCAAACTTTAATTGAACAAGAGCGACTCAGAAAGAGAAAAAGAAGGGAAAAAGAATTCCCAAAATGGTTGAACAAGCGGATCAAATATAGAAAAATAAAATTGACAGTTTCAATGCCAATTAAAGTTGCTCTGATACCGATTGCTAAATTATTTTGTAAAATCAAGAGTATTTATTAAGCCCAAAAACAATTGATCAATAATCAAAAGATCCAACAAATACTTTACAAAATAATAAACTTTTATTGAGCAAATAAGCATTATAAATTAAATAGTGTGTAGAAAATATCATGACATGAATATGAGGTGTTGGAGTATCGTTAGTCTCCCCAAAGTGTATTTGCAAACGCTGTCTGAATTCTATTTCTATTTATTTATATATATAAGCGCCAAAAAAATGATTGAGACTTTTTGGTCAAATAAAACACCAAAGCAAAGAAGATAAAACCATGAACCCATAGCTAATTAATATTAAACCATCTCATAAATGATCCATAATTAATATGCATAATTATACATTTAAAATTGTAATATGATTATACTTAGTTCATAATTAATAAACTAATCTAACGTTAGCAATATAATCGATAAAAGCACAATATCAAAAGTTCTAAAAACTTTAGAGGATGTTATGTTAATAACAAAAATGATCGAGCCCTAGGTATACATGTTGAAATAATCAAAGGCTAAGATAATTAAGATTCCAAAATCTATGACATCTTGTGAATATAATTTGATTTGATGAACTATCAGTTGAATTTTGTCGTATAATTGTCGTGAATCAGGCATAAATCGATGGCATTCACACTGTATAATAAATGCGACGACCAGAAACACGTCACAACTAGTCGACGATAAAAACAAGAAAAATAAGAAAAACCTAGATCGATGTGGAAGAAACCACTTTATTAAAAAATTAAATCTAGATCTAGGAAAGAAAACGTTGGAATCCATGATTTCAAAGAGAATTCAAGCTTATTAGTATGTTTATGTTTTTTTTTATCAAATTTCAAAGGTAATTTTGAACAACGGAATTATAGAACAAAATATTTTATTTTTTATTTATTTATTTTTAAATTAATAAATTTATTTATTAGAGTTAGTAATACAATAATAAAACACGTAATAAAATGCTAAAGAACTTGAGAGAATAATGTAGCATCCAAAGTTATGTAATATCATTAGAAAGTTTATCATTTGTGTAAGTAATGTTTAAAATCTGTCAGAATCCCAATCTAGAATATCAAACGATGTCGGATCGAGCTTTCCATTTGTCACTTGAACTGTCCGTACAAAAGCGATGAGAAGTTAATCGTCGATAATATATTATCAGTGAAAAAAAAGAAACAAAGAATTATGTCCATTATATTCTTAAAAATTTGAATTTTAAATCCGAAAGAGGGAGAAATATTGGGCCAGAGAAGGAAGTGGAGCTTAAAACAGGCCCGGGAAGGAAACCGCCACAAACACAATCACATTCATTTTCTCGTATCTTTTTCGGATCGGAAGCCCTAATTTTCAAAATCGAAAAAACGTTCTCGCTTTCGCAGATAATCAAAGCATTCCTCATGGACGTTGCCGCCAAAGAAGAAGAGCAGGACGGGATGTCCGTGCACTCTCCGTGCAAAGCTGCCCCTTCTTCCACTTCATCGCTTTCGAAGGCATCTCTAAATGTATGTGTTTGTGTCTCAGCCTCTTCTCTTTCCCTTTTTAGGAAGGTTTTTCCCTTACTTTTTGTCGGATTTGGATGTCTCTTTTTTGGTTAACAGGAGCAGTCACAAGTTGATTTGGAACTCCGAATTCTCGAAGCTCTTGAAATTTATCCTGTTGTCAAGCTACAAGGCAAGCTCGTTCTCTTTCATTTTCTTTGTATCGATATTGGATTAGTTAGTGATCCTTGTGGAGGGATTTGTGAAGAGAAAGGTTTTATCATGCCGGGTAGTCTTAGGTTTAATGTCTTATTCTCTTGCTTGTTTTCGTGTATTTTTGGTTTCTGTATCGGAAAATTCCTAGTTTGAAATGTTTGAGAGGTTTTCTTTGCTACCTTTTTAATCTTTTGGTTGAACACCTAGGAGACATATAATGTAATATTCTTGATTAATTATCAGTCAGATGGAGAAACAAAATTAATTGCATATTTAAATATAGAAGGCAATTCTGAAGGATTTCACACTTAGATGGTAATTAGTTGAATAACCGATATGCATGTTAATTGCAGAAACAGAGGGCAAATTTCTTACGTTGGGGTGTAAATACTTCCTCTTTAGGACTGTGCGGTCTAGAACATTGTGAAGGTAACAGCATCTTATGCTAAAAAAAGGGGTTTTCAGCTTGCAAGTAGATGCCCCCTATGCAAAGAGGAAAACTTAGACCACCTATTGCTACACTGCCCCTCAGTTTAGGTTATTAGAGGCTGCCACCTTGCCAGGAATGGATTGGGTCTACCCATTCCGGGTAAAAGACTTGATGGTGGGCTGGACAACCTTTCCTATTAGGAAGAAAGCAAAAAATATGTGGAAGGCGGCTCTCTCTAACCTTTTTTGGGCAATCTGGAAGGAAAGAAACATGGTGGTCTTTGATAATGACATCTTCTCTCTAAATAGGCTGAAACATTCCTTCATTACCTCCCTCACTTCTTGGGTAGGCATTATTTACGAGGGGGAGTACTGTATTGTAAACTTGCTAATGTGCATTCTCTAGTACTCTTAGCCTCTTTGGTTTTTCTTGGGTGGTTGGTATAGTTCCTGCGCACTATTATTTGTCTTTATCTGCTTCCTACAGAGATGGCCCTGTTTAATCATTATATCATCAATACACACACACACACACATCATAGAAAAATAGGAAAGAGCATAGGAAAAGAATGTATTATAACATCCTCCATTTATATCCTATGGGAAATGCATAATGTGGCTAGTTCAGATTATATATTGTTCTTCAATTGAAATGCCATAAATAAGTTTACTCTCTTTTTCTCTCATGGAATAAGTGAACAAAGGTTGTTCATTTAATGATCAAATTAATGAGTGTGGATTGCATAAACAACTGCTCTGGTGTGACTTTCTTGATGTTAAGAATTTCAAATTTCAAAAAGTGCTACTCTTTTTGGATACAAAGATCCTATTAAGCTCCATTATGCTATATCTTCCTTGGTTGGTAATAGGTTTTCCCAATGCATAGGTGGAAACAGTAACCATTTTATTGGAAGCTATTTGTTATTACTAATTGTTCCTCAAATAAGATTCTTATTCTTACTCTTATTATTAGTTGGAAACTGTACCCAGGTTGCAGGTTTGATGTAAGTCTATTAAATGTTGATTAGTGATAAACTTTTACTATAAATAGCTCAAGTATTGCAGTTACAGTAAAAAATCAAACACCAGTGAGGTAGAAATTCAAGAACAAGTGACTTGTTTTTGGCAAGGGGGGAATCAATGATCTAATATAAAAAGGGTTCACCAGGCATTATTGGGGAAACAAAGAAACATGAAAAGGTTGAGAGAATGGGGAGCGATGGATGTCAAGGCTGCCAGTATTATCTGCCATACCTGTTGGATGAAGTCTAATTCTATATTGATTAATGAAGAAAGTTGAAGTGACGCCTAGACAAGTTCCTGTGTGGAAGAAACTACTGTATAATTTGTAGATGGAGGGAAATATGGAATTTCTGGAGCGTTTCAATGCATCTAACATACTAAGCACGAATTGTTAAATTTTGGAGTGGAAATTGGAGAGAAAAATGAGGTGATGCTTCACTTCCAGTTTTCGAAGAAAATTCATAATGTCACAGTCAGGACATGTAGGACCAATAATCCTTTTGAAAATGGTATAAGAATACGTCCAGAGAGTTGGCGGTGGTCCTCTTTAGGAGGATTTTGTTGTTCATACAGCCGTTATCATTTGACTGATGCTTGATGTGGAAAGATGAATAAGTTGGCTGTTTTGTTCCACTTCGACAAATATTTTTCTAGCAATCCTTGAAGAACTTATATGTTTTGGGTGATAGAACTCACTTTACTAAAGTCATTTGCCACCAATCACATGATTTTAAAGGAAGTGTACCTCTGGTTGTTAATGCACTAACCTAAAATTATAAGACAGATGTATTATCAATTTCTAATCTATTTCTTAGTTACTAGCTGATTGCTGATTGATAAGTGCAATCATTTAACCAATTGTTTTTCTTGCAGGCATCCATCGTCATTTTATCCTCTATAGTCTAGCGGAATTTATGCGAAGAAGGTTTGATCTTGCTCTTTGTTGCTTTTTACTCTGTGTGGTTTTCCAGGTTGTGAATGACGACTATTACATACTCTTGCACATCACTGACATTCTTGTCACAGCTTTGAACGCAACTTCACTGCAGAGGAGGTTTTGCAGTTGCTGGATCGTTTCTACAACTTGGAAATGCTGGTATCTGTAATTACATTCATTGAAATTATAATTAAAAATTATCGGTAATTATTACATTCATATATGCAGTTTATCTGTTTCTTGTACTAAAATTTGTCTATGTTGAGAACCTGGTATTTGCATAGTTTGACATGTTCCCTGCCATACTCTACAAATCATAGCTATAAGTTGATGAATTACTCCGAATTCAGAAAGTCTAGTTCTAATTGTAAATATACAAACACCTCTAATGACCATGAGTTTTCATAAGATTAAGTCATCTAAAGGAGAGCTGCTGCTGAATCCCGTGAAACCATTTCATAGAAGTTCCTCATTGTTCTTGACATAGTGGATGTGCTGATCTGTGTCCTCTAGACATGTAAAAGAGTTCCATTGATGGATTGGCAATGGAAGTTCTTCTAGTGGAAGGATTCTATATAGAGAAAGAAATGCTGAAATCGACTTGGACAAATAATAGCGAAAAAAAGATATTTAGCTAATTTTGCTGAAAATATTCTAAACAAACTCCTCCACGCAAAGAAAAGGATCAGATTGATTTGTCTGTTTTTCACTTAAAGATTTGCTTTGATTAGTTTTAACATCCCATATTTGAACTACTAAATCCAGTAATTTCATTATTTATTTTCCTCCTGAGTTTCAAACCAGATAGTGAGGACTCAGAGTTCTTAACCAAGAAGGAAGAATTTTGTTTGCCCCAAGTTATTTCACCAAAGAAGATTCATGAAGTACAAAATTCAGGTAAAAAAATACATGGTTTCAGTTGATCTTTAGTTCCTCCTTTTTTTTTTCTTTTTTTTTTTTTTTAATGGCGTGTCGGTACACTATTATCGAATTTTAGATTTGCTTTCCACTGGCCAAATTAGCACATAATTTGATGTTATGAGTTAGTCTTCAGTATGTGTATTCAAATTGGTCTTCTAATATGTGCTCTTAATTTCAGTAATTTTTATTGCCTTGCACCTTGTCATACCTATTTTAATTAAAAACATATTGATTGTTTTATTAAAAGTTGAAATTTTAGTACATTGTATTTCGATGTAGTATAGTAAATGATCAGCGTTTAAATAGGTAGGCGCTAGGAGGAGGGGTCCAGTTAGTCGTGGAGACGGTTCTCTGATTTGGTTGTCAAAAAGAAAGTTGAAATTTAAAATCCATTTCGTGTTACTTTTTTTATTTAATTATCTTGAAATATTATCAGTTCCTTATCTTTTTAATCTGTTTAAAATGCAATGCTAAGATTAAATTCTCATAATATTATCTGCCTTATCATTTTGTTTTACTTTTCATTATTCATTGGTGTTTTACTTTCATGTATGGGAAGGTTTTTTATCTATTTACTTTGCAACTTTGCCACTTTGTTCTTACAAGGTTCAGTCCGGGATCTCCATAACTCATTCCTCTTTACTCACTTTGTATATCGTCATACCATTAATAATTATGCATAAAACATAATTTTCATGTTTTCAAAATTACACAATCTTTTTTTTTTTTTTTTACATCTTTTACACATCATTTTAATTTAAAAAGCACTTGATATGAGAAAATGAATAAAATGCTCTATTTCATGAATTCAAAAATAATAAAATTGAAGGCCATTGTTTCCCATTTGCATGCTCTCTTAATTGAATAGTGTATATTTTAAAAAGCTAGCTTTTAGAGATTTTGTAATTATGCCAATTGACAAACTATACAAAAAACAAATTTTAAATTTGTTTTTAATTATTTTATGAACAAAATTTTATCTAAGAATTCAAAAAACAAATTTTTTAATTCCATATGTTAACTCATTTTATGTCCTTGGGAGACATAGTTTATTATGACAATGCATAGGAAAGAGAAGGATCGAGTTTGAATCTCAATGAGACGGTTTTTACACATTGTAACACAAGTGACTGTTGTAAAACAGAAAATTATAAGGAGAGAAGGGTTCTGGGTTCCGGGTTCGAATCTTAATGAGAACAATTTACTACATTGTAACACAAGTATTTAGCTGTAAAAAAAAAAAAAATCAGAAATAAAAGAACAGACAAAGAGTCATTACAATATTAAGAGTGCACAAAGTGTGTCATCCATCCCACTTTTGGATAAAAATGATTTCTATGAAATGTACCCATTTACCAGAAGCAGAAAGCCAAAATAATAGTAATAATACTAATTAAAATTTAAAAAAAAAAGGAAAAAAAAAAAATTCTAAGTGTTTTACACTGCTACAATCTCCTTCCTTAGTGAGAAACCCTAAAATGAAAGCCGACAAAGAAAAATTTCGCTTTTCGCAAAAGCGTTTTTGTCATGTTGTCCATATACTGATCTTGAAGAGTATTCTCTATCAATTCTGCAAAAGAAAATAATTTTTGATTTTGATCAGTAACTCCTGATTAAGTACCCCAAAGTAAAGTACAAATGAGTTCTTTCGGTCGACATAAAATATCTGAATTTGACTCGAAGTTGATCGGGTCGAGATCGAGTTTGAGTATCATAATACCCTATTCAAGTTGCTCGTGAGCTTAATCGAGCTTTATTATATTTTATTAAGGGAAAAATAGTATTAAAATTGTGAGCTTGTGAAACTTTATCATTTAAATTTTAGACCAAAGTTTGTTTTTTAAATATAACGATTTTAAATGAATTTTATTTTATATGTGAATTTTCGTTTTAATTTGGTTTTAGCATCAATCGATGTCGTTAGATAAATCTGCGTTTGGATAGGGTAGAGGTTCAGGGTCTTGTTATAGGGATATAAAAACAATATTTATGAAAGTTGCTATATTTAAAAATAAAACATTTTGTTCAGAATATAAATGTAAAAGTCATGAAAATTTAAGATTTTAATACTTATTAATCAAGTAGAACTCAAGTCTAATTGATTTAATTATAGTGTCGTAATTTTAATTGATTTAAGTTTTATTGAATAAGTTCGAATAGCTTAATTTTTTTTCTAGTCGAGTTTCGAACGTCTAAAAAAACACTCAATAGAGTTTGAGTCGAGTTCAAGGTTCGAGTTTTTTTAATCAAAATGCTTACCTCAGTAGGTTCTGCAGCCTTGGGCTCTTCACCTTTGACATTCTCTTCACCTGCAATGGAGTATTTGTTTATGGAAGATAAAGAAGACAAAACCAACAGAAAGAAAGAGAAAAAAAGATACATTATAGGTTAAATTTAGAAGTAAAATGTTTTTTTTTTATATTTGATTTCACCACGGAAAATATAAAAAAACAATCGGAATATAATCAAAACTTCTCAAAATTTTATATGTTAAATTTTTTAGTTCTAATATAATAAAGATAAGGATATAAAATGAGTTTTACTAGCGCCTCATATTAATTTATTAGGTAACAGCTCAACGGTTTTTAATTTTCATTATTTATATGAATTTTTAAACTTTTACTGAATAAAAAACCAAAATATTTATTTTGGCTTATTCTAAATATTTTGTGCATGTAAACAGATCATAATATTTGTGTATAATTAAATAAAAACATATATATTTTAAATTTTTATTTAAGTTATTGTTTCAAAATTTAGATAATATTAATACTGTTTTTAGAAAAAACAAATTACTAATTACTTAATCTTATTAAGCACTATTCATACCAAATCCACCTAAGTTTAAACCTATTTTTTATTCTCCTCTATTTTTCTCACTATTTTTTCCCAGGTTCCAAACAGACGTCTATAGTCTATAGTCTATACAATACCTCCATCTTCAGGCAAATCAGAGGTCCAGAGAGTCAGGTTGTCTCTCAATAGCTGCATAATCAGAGTGCTGTCTTTGTATGACTCCTCCTCAGTGTGTCCAATTCTGCAATTGCCTCATCAAAAACTTAGCAAGCCAAATGACATGCCCTGTAAAAATTTTATTACAGTGTTAAAGCTAGCAGTTCTTATTCTGATTTAAATTTTAAGCACTAGTTTGGGCAATATTTCAGAAAACGTATCAAAAACTCTGAAATACTAGTATTTACAACTCAGAATTCATATCTCCTTAATTAAAGAATAGAGAAGTTGAGAGCAAGGCCAAGACGGATAGGGTGGGTTGAAGGGAGGGTCAGTGTTTGCAATTGGCTGAGGCAGCCTAACAGAGATAACAACATCCACATAAAAGGATCTAAGTTAGAAGAAATATTACATAAATATGTAAACAGTGATTAAGCTATAAGCGATTTGTTTTGAACTTTTACATTCGATCTGTTTGTTTTTAATATTTTAAGCATTTATTCTTAAATTTTAAAAATGATTCGAATAGAAAAGTCGTATTTAGCAGGAAACACCACCCTTGCTCCGACAAAGGTAAAGAAATTGCAATGACTTCTTCTGAATGTTAAAAAAAGCAAGCAACATGACTTAATACTATTAAAAATCTATTCAATTAAGTTGAAAAAAAAATTCTATTTAGTATTACGTAAAAAAAACGAAAGCCACCTATATGTCTGTTTAAGTAATGAAACAAGATGTGAACATGCCTCGTAGCCTTTCAGTGACTGCTCAGAAGCTTCTTTCCTGTCCTGATCAGTCTTGAATTCAGCCAGATACCGATAGTAGTCACCTTTCCTGAATTATGCAAACCAATTCACCATAGAAAGATAAAGAAACTCCATATCAAAATTTAGTTTCGTTTTTCCAACATATGTGTATGTATATATATATATAGCATAGCATCTATTGTGAATGAGAATTTCTCTAATAAAGAGACAAATGTGTATTTATGTGTATATGCGTAGTATATATGTATATCGCGTGTTATGCATGCCTCTAACATAGCATCTATGAATGAGTATTTCTCTTATAGAGACAAATGTGTATTTGCATGTGTATATGTATGCATATATATGGCAATAATATGTATATGTGTATGATAATATATAGCACTGCATCTAACCATGAATAAACATTTCTCTTACCAAAGACAAATGTGTATTTATGTGGGTTTATATGTATGTATATATGTATATATGTATGTGTTATGTATGTATGCATATAACTCGCATCTATGTGAATGAGCATTTCTCTTATAAAGAGACAAATGTGTATTTATGTGTATATGTATGTATATATGTATATATGTATGTGTTATGTGTGTTAATATATAGCATAGCATCTATGTGAATGAGTATTTCTCTTATAAAGAGACAAATGTGTATTTATGTGTGTATCTTTATGTATATATATATGTATGTATGTGCATGTTGCCGGATTAATATACAACATAGCATCATGTGAATGAGTATTTCTCACTATAAAGAGATGATATGTATTTATGTGTATATCTATATATATATGCATATATGTATGTGTATTATGTATGTTAATATATAGCATAGCATCTATGTGAATGAGCATTTCTCTTATAAAGAGACAAATGTGCATGTTATGTGTATATGTATGTATATATATGTATGTATGTGCATGTATTATGGATATTTAATATACAACATAGCATCTATGTGAATGTCGACTCTCTTATAAAGACAAATGTGTATTGTAATGTATATGTATGTATATATATGTATGTATGTACATGTTATGGATGTTAATACTTGTATAGCATCTATGTGAATGAGTATTTCTCTTATAAAGAGACAAATGTGTATTTATGTGTATATGTATGTATATATGTAGCACCTTTTATGTGTTATGTATGTTAATATAGCATAGCATCTATGTGAATGAGCATTTCTCTTATAAAGGGCAAATGTGTATGTGTATATGTATGTATATATGTATATATCTTATGTGTTATGTGTGTTAATATATAGCATAGCATCTATGTGAATGAGTATTTCTCTTATAAAGAGACAAATGTGTATTTATGTGTATATGTATGTATATATATGTATGTATGTGCATGTTATGGATGTTAATATACAACATAGCATCTATGTGAATAGATATTTCTCTCTTGCAAAAAGAGACAAATGTGTATTTATGTGTATATGTATATATGTATATATATGTATGTGTTATGTATGTTAATATATAGCATAGCATCTATGAATGAGCATTTCTCTTATAAAGAGACAAAATGTATTTATGTGTATATGTATGTATATATATGTATGTATGTGCATGTTATGGATGTTAATATACAACATAGCATCTATGTGAATGAGTATTTCTCTTATAAAGAGACAAATGTGTATTTATGTGTATATGTATGTATATATATGTATGTATGTGCATGTTATGGATGTTAATATACAACATAGCATCTATGTGAATGAGTATTTCTCTTATAAAGAGACAAATGTGTATTTATGTGTATATGTATGTATATATGTATATATGTATGTGTTATGTATGTTAATATATAGCATAGCATCTATGTGAATGAGCATTTCTCTTATAAAAGAGAGACAATGCATGCTGTGTGTATATGTATGTATATATGTATATATGTATGTGTTATGTATGTTAATATATAGCATAGCATCTATGTGAATGAGTATTTCTCTTATAAAGAGACAAATGTGTATTTATGTGTATATGTATGTATATATATGTATGTATGTGCATGTATGTTAATATACAACATAGCATCTATGTGAATGAGTATTTCTCTTATAAAGAGACAAATGTGTTTGTGTAATATGTATGTATGTCAGTGTTATGTATGTTAATATATAGCATAGCATCTATGTGAATGAGTATTTCTCTAATAAAGAGACAAATGTGTATTTATGTGTATATATATATGTATATAAATGTATGTATGCATGTACGTGTTATGTATGTTAATATACAGCATAACATCTATGTGAATGAGTATTTTTCTAATAAAGAGACAAATGCGTATTTATGTGTATATGTATGTATATATATGTATGTATGTACATGTTATGTATGTTAATATATAGCATAGCATCTATTGTGAATGAGTATTTCTCTAATAAAGAGACAAATGTTTAAATGTATGTATATATATGTATGTATGTACGTGTTATGTATGTTAATATACAACAGCGTAACATCTATGTGGTAGTATTTTCATAAAGAGACATATCTTGCATATATATATGTATGTATGTATGTATGTATATGCGATATTATGTATGTTAATATCTGAAACATAACATCTATGTGAGCAGTATTTTCTAATAAAGAGATAAATGTGTATTTATGTGTATATGTATGTATAGAGAAAGAAGAAAGGAAACCCACAAAGTCAATTTCATCAACCCGAAAAAAGAGAGAGATAGGTAAACCGGTAAAGTAATTGAGTGAAATGTTTGAACCATATCATATGATATGTGGAATGTGATAAGCGTGAAATTCTCTAAAAACTAAAAATTTAAAGTTTGGGTTTAATATGAATATCGTGCATTTAATACCCTCCCCATGTGCGGACCCATACCCGTACGTAGAGAGTCAAACAAACCAAATAAAGTCCTCTATGGACTTTCAAACCAACAAATGGGGAATATATTGCGAAGAGATGTCTCGAGCCCCAGTAACCTCCTCTTAATATAAAGCTCAAGTCAGTATTGCGACCCATTCTGCTCGTAGGCACCGAGATTGCCAGGATTTGGGTTTAAACCTTAGATATAAATGCCTTTAATAATGAATCCAACCTGATCAGTGTCCTCATAAGCACGGTGTGATAGGTACCCAGGCCAAATGGGAGGCACAACGAGGCGGCACGATAGGTGGAAGAACCTTTCAAGCAAGTACTACTTCGCAATCTCTTTATAGGTATGTGGGATTATTATATTCCACCCAAAGAAGCCAAGCGTCCGCGACACTCTGAATGAACAAATGCAGGACCTCTCTTGGGCTGGGTAGTGCCCTACGCTACGCATGGAGCTCTCGATAAGCAGATGATGGTCATTGATTAGGAGGCACATCGAGCGATACGATGGGTGTGAGAACCACCGAGTTTAAGTCTGGCTCCTGTCTAGTATGGAACTAATATGAGATTATATCATTACCCACCCCTAGAGAAGTCGGACGTTCACAGATGACTTACACTCTAGGTAGCTTTCAGTCTAGACCCTCTCTTAGGGCATCAAGTAGCCCTTTCCTAGTACGCACCGACTCTCAATGAAAGAACCAATGATAGGTACCCAAGCCCAATAAGAGAGAGCCTATCCCAAAAGACCAGCCTGATAGGTGTGAGAACTTCTCAAGTTTAAGTACCACTCCACAATCTCTTATGGAACTAATATGGGATTATATCATTACCCACCCCTAGAGAAGCTGGACGTCCATAGATGGCTCATACTCTAGATAGCTTTTAGTTTGGACCCTCTCTTAGGGCATCGGTGTGCTTTACTCTTCTGTATGACTCAGTAAGCACAGATAGTGCCAGGCCCGATAAGAGCTATCCGAGCGGCGATAGGTGTGAGAACTTCTCAAGCTTAAATATCACTCCACAATCTCTTATGGAACTAATTTGGGATTGTATCATTACCCAACTCATCCGTAGATAACTTTCAATCTGAGCATCTACGAGGGGCATCAAAGTAATACTTTACCTGTGCTATCTCATTGATGATGCTCAAACTAAATGGGAAATTCGACTAAACGGCCTAATAGGTGGAATAATCTCAAACATTTATCACAAATCATACAAACCGATGTGGGATCAGTATCATCTTTATATCAAGACATAAATTGTTCTATGTATGATGCACTTTTGGAAAATATTCAACATGATGAATAACAAACTAGAATATATGGTATAAGAAGTAACAACTCCATCTTGTAGTGACACAGTGAAACTTTATGGACAAGAAGATGGGATCAGATGTGATCAATGATGATTAGGAATACATTATACAAAATCTTGGAAACTCTCTCAACTATGCGATAACCTAATCAGTTTAACATATGTTATTTCTTTGATTCTTCATAATAATCAAGGCACGTTGCCAAAAGCATTCAGACACTAACATTTTGCTTTTCAACAGAGGGGTTTACTCTATCAGTTAACTCAGTTGAGTTTGCCTGTTTTCTTACATTCTGTTTCTATATCAAATAGCATCAATCAGAAACAGAAGGGCTTATTAAACTCGTTCGTTTGGAACAAAGAAAATAAATTATTTTTCGTGTTTGATTTAATAATGATATCAAAGTAAATGTATTCCAAAGAAATTCCTCAAAATTTTACATATGTTTAAATTTCTTAGTTCTTACTTCATCAAGAAAGTTTATTAGGTTTGATAAGTTCTGTTTCATACCCTTTTACTAATACTGTTTTCCTTTCAATCTTTTTTGGGTTCGTTTGGAACCTGAAAATTTAGAGGGAAATGAAAAATAAGTTTAAACTTAATAAATTAATTTCATTATGTTTATTAGAGTGTTTACATTTATTTCTATATTGTAAAACAAAGAAATTTAAAAATATGTAAAACTTCATTTGATATCATTGATTTTCTGTATGTTCTGATGATATCAAATTATTTTTGTTTCCTAGTACTTTTGGGTTCAAACGGAGTCTTAAGAGTATGTGAATAATTATTATCATTATTCTCTATAGCAATAAATGTGACTGGTTTCCTACCTCTAAATTATGTTATGTATTATGAACATTAAGCAACAACCAAAGGGGAAGCCATGGAAGCAGATAAATGAATTTATTTCCTAAACATATAGAAAATAATAATAATAATTAAAGAAACAACAATTATATTCAGCAAAGGCTTCAGTAATAAAGGGAGAATCTTCAGCAATTCACAATAGACCTGTTCAGAAGGCAACATGTAATACGATATTTATTGAAACAGTCATCTAAACAATATAGCCAGTGGTCTTCTTTTGTTTTTTTTTTGATCTCTATGTGGTGCTTTTTCTATCTTGATTCCGCTCTGTGGGATATCATAATCTTCTCCAACATTCATGACCTTAAGTGATGGTCAGGCAAATCAAGAAACAATCTGACAGGACTGATATGGTTGTTTGATCATCCAGTCATCAAACAATCAATCGCCTTCTCTTGGTAAAAAAAAAAAAAAAAATGCAGACAGTATAATATCAACTATTTCATTCAATGCTGCAAGGCAACAGGAAGGTTATCAAAACGCATCAATTCGTCATTACAAATACTCAGATCCAAATCGTGAAATAAGGAAAATAACACGAAAGAAAACCTTCATAGCGCTCGGCTTGTTCAGCGAGCTTGGCCATGTAAACCAGTCTCCTTTCATTATAAAGTCATTGCTGCAGAAGAACAAAACGCAAAACAACACAGACTTTGTTGGGGAGAGATGGAGAGGAAAGAAAACAAAGAGAAACGGAGAGAAAATAGGGGAGTTGTGGTTGGAAGAAAGCGTGTTTTATATAGAAATGTATGGAGAGAGAGAAAAAGATAGAGAGAGAGAGAAAGAGAGAGAGAGAGAGGTAGGGATTCGAGGTCAAAGGCAAGTTGGGAGGAAGGAGAAGATCGGATCTGGACCGTTGTTGGGGAAGAAAGTTTTCAAACTTAACCGCCATGTTCGGATTTGATTTGGTTATTAAATGTTCTCCTTCCCCTCAGATGCTTTTCATATTCTACGGTCTAAATTTTAGAATTTTTCAATTCATATTAATTGTTCAATTCTTTTTCTTCTTTTTTGTTTATCAATTAAATCAAATAATCTTGTTGAGTTAAAAATTTATAATTTTAGTTACCCTATTTTCCTTTTCCCAAAGTGTCTTGCTGGATTTGTCTGGCATCTGAATCGTTTTAAGTCATCTGCTAAATATGGTAGTAAAACTACTAAAACGACATGATAAATTCGTGCCAAGCAAGGCCATTGTTAGTTCTGAATCTCAAGTCATCTCATCTACATGTTCGATTATATAGTTTAGTACTATTTCTTAACCATGCATCTTGTGTCATAGTTCAAAGCAGACCTTAAGACATTAGTTGAATATGAAGTTTTTCCATACCATGATTTTGATTAATTGTGAGTTTTTTTGAATGATAAGTGATTCTTTATTAATTTGTCGTGAAGAATGTTTTAAGCCATACGAGTCGAGGAGATATCAAAATTACCAGTTCTGTGTTCAGAGTCGGCCCAGAAATCATTTGGTTAAGTTATGAGAGATCTGGCAAATACCGGCTACGTGTTAGAAATTATTTTGAGTTATTAGAAAACGAGATTCACATATGATTTGAGGAAGGCTCGTTGTAATTCTTTTGTGCATATCATGGTTAAGAAAATTAGGCTTTTTTTTGTATCATACATTATAAAAATATTTTTTATCATGGAACAAAAAAATAAATATTTTAAATTGACCACTATTATCAACTCATTTATGATCATGTTCTTAAACAGTTTTAGTGTGAAAATGTGAAATGCGTGTTTTGTTTCACGTTTAAATGTTCTAAAGTTGAAGTAATTTTGAAATAATTTAACTCTAAAATTATTAAATTATATAATGTGGCCTTTAGATATCTGATTCAGGTGTAAAGTTCATAGAAATTGTGTTTTAAAACAGTTTTAGTGTAAAATTAATGAAGTCGTGTTTGAAAACACGATTTCGATTATAAAAATTATAAAATCGTGTTTTGGGGGGGAGAGAATAACTGAGAAAATTTCTGCTGTTTTGATTATTTTTCAAATCTAAAAAATATTTTGATAATTATTTATTTAATTATCGATATAAATTTATCAAAAAATCAAGGAAGATCACGTGGTTGATGGAAAAATAATTACAGAGGACTAAATTACTTTTATTATTATTATTATCATGTTTTTATTTCTTTATTATTGTTTATTAGAATTATATAGACAACAAATTCTATAAATCTAGAGAATATAGCTTTTAGGTTGATTTGTTTGAGATTAAGATCATTCGAAAATTTTAAATTATTCTTTGTTGAGTCAAAATAGGTTAAATGTCTCTTGAAAAATCAAAAAAATTTTAACATTCATTTTGCATTAAATTATTGCGGTATTATATTCTTATATGGACTTAGAGTTTGGGACCTCTCACGGGCCTTATATTTAATATTATAGTATTGGACCGGGTTTAATTATATGATAAAAGAGGGTATACGAATTACGATCTCGAGTTTTTAAGGGCAAAATATTTTAATGATGTATAAAGTACAGATAGATTTGCTCAAAATTATTCTTTATTTCGTATGGTAAAATATAAAAGAAGTTTAAATAGGTAGAGGCGTATTAAGGAGTGGAGGAAGGTTCGGATTCGAGGTTAGAGTATGGACGTTTGTATTAAATTGTAAAAAAATGATAGATTTACAATAATAAAAAATATCAAAATATGAGTATGTTTAGCTCAACTCATTGAAGAAATTTTTGTGTTTTTCAAAATAAAAAAATTAATCATTTGATAAGTGGAAATGTTTTATGTAAAATAAACATATTATTCTTAAAATGTTTTTATATTTTTCATTATGTTCTGTTAGTTTGTAGAAAATGCTTAGCTAAGAACACTAATTATTTTAAAAATATATTTAAAAATAAATTAATATTGTTTAATAGGTTTATAACATGTATATTAAATATAAAAAACCATGTAATTTTCAGACCATAAATCTTCCATTTGTTATTTATATAACAAAATTGGGATTTATATTTTTATCCACGTCCTACATCCATTGACATCAGTACTCATACTTTTCAATGCATTCAGCATGTTGGAGAAGTAGTTTATAACCCCGATTACGTTCACATTTTCGTATTTAATAAATGCCAATATTATATGTTGTCAAATTATTACGGATATATATAGACTTATTACCATCTTGAATCAAAATAACTAGTGATTAAGAATATTTAATTAGTGCAAATGCTCCCTTATTCATGTTCAGGTGTGGGTTTGAGATAAAGGTGATATTGGGCGGGGTTGAGGTGGCTGATGTCGGTAGGACCAAAAATATAAGCGGTCCGGAGCCAGTCATAATTGAGGCGAGTTGGCGAGTGCATTAAAAAAGCAAAAACCGCAAGCCAGGATGATTTTTCTTAGCATTTGATTTTTCTTCGTTGTCTCCCAACAAAAAAACTTAAGCAAAGATCGTCTAAGTTGTAGGTTAAAAATTAAAATAAGTGTAGAAGCAGTAGAGTTAGGATTTATATCTTGAATAATATGGCTGATCTATAACATGAATAGATATCAAAAGAAAAAGATATTCAGCCAATAACAAATAATTCAATGTTTTACTGTAAACAACCATCTCTGTTTTTTTTGAAAATAGATTTTTGGGCAATACCCTTGATCATTTAGATGTATTTACATTATCTCATAAAAAAAATGACTATTTTGACAATATTAAAAATGAAAAACATTTTTTAGAATCAGACCAAAAATTAATGGAGGGTAAAATTTATAAAATTGAGTTTTCAAAAGTTTTTTTTTTTTTTTCATCAGCTAGAAGCACGTGTGTTTTTAGATCAGTGGTACGAATTGTTAATATTTAGGGTTAAGTAAAAAGTAGAATAAAATTTACTACATTCAGTAAAGTAACTCAAAAAAAACATATTTTATAATCAGAGAACAATACTCATTTCAAAACTTCAAATATTATTCTTCATGTTTTTAAAACATTCTAAAAACATTTAAAACAGCTAAAATAGATCCTAACCTTTCTCATGTTCTTTTCAAAAAATAACTCATTCTGGACAAAAATACCCTTATTTATTTCATGTATTTCCATTATCTCATTAAAGAAAAAGGATATTTTTGCAACAAAATAATTAAAAATAAGAAAAACATATTTATCAAAATCATACCAAAATTTGATAAAGGGTAAAACTTAACTTTAAAGGCTTTATGTCACCTGCTTCAAAATGATGAGTGTTTTCTTATTCTTCGACCAGTAAAAATGCATTGACATCCAGGTGGGGACAGTTTAGTAATTTGAAACTAGAGTATATTAAAAAATTTAAAAAAAAGGAAATAAGTTTCTTTCAATCAAATCACCCAAACTACAATGCAAATGTCCGAGTTTTAGATTCAAATAGTTCATTTGAAAAAAAAATATATTATAAAATCAGTTTTTAACCCAAAATAATGCGTTTAGGTGCTGGTAGCGAATATCGAATGCAGGGATATACGTATTTCAAGTAGCGAATCTTTCGCTTGTCGTAGCCGTGGCGTTCGATAAATTAATTTAATTTTAATGACAATATATTTGTCGGTTATAATCACTATATAAGTACAACGCATTAGTTTGGCGTTAATTTTCGTTAAAAACTAATTTTATAAATTTTTTAAATGAATTATTTCAATCTAAAACTCCAAAAGTCCTATATTGTTGGAAGTTGGAAACCAAACCAGAGATGACCCATGTCAAGATGTAGAAGAAGATGTCTCTTCCTCTTAGAAAAATGTCGCCATATGAGACAGCTGAAGACTGCTCACGCCCACCTCCTCACTTCCGGCCATGGATCCGACACTTTCGCCTTCAATAAAACTCTGCCTTCTGCCATACTAACCCCACTCCATGGCAGCCTCTCCCATGGCTGGAATCTCTTCCAACGCATTCAAAACCCCACCATTTGCATCTGCAACACCATGATCAAAGCTTTCTTCCTCAACGGCCATCTCACCAACGCCATCCACATTTACTCCCAGATTCTCCAAACCGGGCTTCGCGCCGACAACTACACCTTCCCTTATGTCTTCAAGGCCTGCTCAGGTCTGCAGAGCTTTCTTCTCGGAGGGTTGGTTCATGGGCAGAGCTTGAAATTAGGGTTCCGGTTCGATGTTTTTGTGGGTAACTCTTTGATTTCGATGTACTCTTCGTTTGGGAATGTGATGGCCGCGAGACGTGTGTTCGACGAAATCCCTTTCCGGACTGCGGTTTCATGGACGGTCATGGTTTCTGGGTATGCGAAATCGGGCGATCGAGACAGCAAATGATTTCGATGGATCCCTGCAAAAGAGATTTGGGAGTTTAGAGGATCGATGTTTCTGGTATGTCCGAACAGTTGCTTCAAGGAGGGTTTGGTGATGTTCCGTCTGATGCAGTCGACAGGGATGGAGCCTGACGAGGGCATTCTCGTCAGTATTCTCTGTGCTTGTGCTAATTTAGGAGCCATGGAAATTGGAATCTGGGTGCATAGATATTGGAATCAATTGGGTCGTCATCCAATGAGTGTAAGACTGATCACTGGTTTTATAGACATGTATGCCAAATGTGGGTGTTTGGGTATTGCCAAGCAACTGTTCGATGAAATGCCCCAAAGAGATATAGTTTCTTGGAATGCAATGATTTCGGGAATGGCGATGAATGGAGACGGAGAGAATGCGATCAAGCTGTTTTCGGAGATGGAGAAGGATGGGGTCAGGCCAGATGATATCACCTTCATCGCCATTTTTACAGCTTGTAATCATTCAGGTTATGCATATGAAGCTCTAAGGCTGTTAGATAGAATGTGTAGAGTATACAATATTGATCCCAAGATGGAGCATTACGGATGTTTAGTCGACCTTCTCGGCCGAGCCGGGCTCCTGGAAGAAGCTAAGGAACTGGTTCTCAGAATGCCTGGTTCGAGCCGCCATGGCCGCTCCGAGGAGGCCATAGCTTGGAGGGCGTTACTGAGCTGTTGTTGCAGTCATGGGCAAGCAGAAATGGCCGAGGATGCAGCAGAGAGGCTTTCCTGTTAGAGCATCACAGTGGGGCTTATGTTCTGCTTTCGAACTTATATTCCGCCGCCGGAAAACACGACGATGCGAGGAGGATAAGGAAGATGATGGAACAGAGGGGAGTAGGGAAGGCTCCTGGTTGTAGTTCTGTCGAGGTCGATGGGGTTGTTCATGAATTTGTTGCAGGGGAAGAGATGCATCTGCAGATGGAAGAAGTACATGGAGTTTTGAGGAAGATGGATAAGCAGATGGATGATTTTGGGTAAATCACATGGTTGTTTGGAATACAGAACATATATGAAGAAGATAAAAGGAATTTGATTCGAGTGGAGGTATTACCGATATTTGTTCCAGACTGTAGAATTGAGTACATATCCTGAATAAATGAATTCTGTTGAGGTGAAACAGGTGCAATATTTAATAATATTGGGTTGCCATAAGAAGTTTGTCACACAAAACTGAGCCCTTGAATATGAATTCCTTGGAATAATGAATTCTTGTTTAGCATGTCCTGTAGAGGCAGGCTTTCCGACCAATTTGTTCAGAAGAATAAATATGAGTAAAATTCTGAGATATATCGATACTGGATTTTACAGATCTCATCGAAAATATGGGTGGATATTTTGATGAAATGTGATAAAAGCGAATTAATAATCTTTGAAATTCGTAAAATATTTTGTTAGTTATAAAAAAGACATAAATAAGTAAATATACCTTTATTGAAGACAATATCTGATATAATTTATGGTGAACAAATTACAGTGATCGTTTAAATGAAATGAAAACCGATGTGAGCCGTTACATTATTGATGAAGGGATCGCATCTTCTTGAAACACTTAATATTCATATGAAAATGTTCAAAATATTAAGATAAATCATGAAAGAAAAATAATTTAAGAGTCGAATGGAACGAATGTGTATGGATAAGTTTGTAAAGAAATTGTATGATTTTAGGGGTATTTATACCATTTTGGTGAAATAAGCGATTGATTGTCGAAAAAACCATTGCGATTTAATTCTAACCATTTGATTTTATTTAAGTGAAAATAACCGATATATCTCCGATATTTCCAATATTTTACCGATATATCTTCGATATTTTATCGATATATCTCCGATATTTTACCGATATTTTTCGAATTCAAAGATATGCGCACTAAATATATTCTCAAATATCTGAATTTCGAATATTTCTACGATTTTTCCGATTTTCGATTTTGGCAACCGACCATCGAAGGCAATATCGCTTTCGCCCCGCCGATAATCGATATTTCGTCAAAAAACAAAATTTGTTCCTTTTGTCGATGTCTAAGGTCGTGTAGGTTTAAAATTTTTGCCGAAAACAAAATTGGTCCGCTATGGCCTGCACCAATCAAGATGCTCCAAAACCGCTAAGGCATCGCCAAATTCGCAGACTTTTTTCAAGACGTAACTACCACCGACCCCACTCAGCGACGCCAAAATCGCTTACCTCTAATCTTATCGCCCATCCGTCGCTCAAGGTAAATCAACATGCACAAGAGATATGATCTAATTAGATGCTTTTGTAAGTTAAATGTTGTAGTGATATGTACATTATGGGTCCAAATTCTAGTGGGCACTAATACCATATATAACCTTTCTCATGTTCGAGCCAAGAACTTGCATCCTTGAATTTAGTTTTTGTTCTATCATAACCATGGGTCTTCAAAAGCTCGATACTCAGGTTTGTTTCAGCTAAATTTCAAGTCTATTTTGGCTTAGCCAAACTAATGGCTTCATTTTAGGCCCAACGGGTCGGCCAGTACCGCAGTCGCAGCCCTCCCCAGAAGCTCGCCACGTGCCCGTTTCATAAGCCCACCCATACTATTCCGATAGCTCCACCCCTTATTCCTACGTTATTCTTTATAAATACATTATATAATTCTATTTATAATATCTATTTTGTTAAAAGTTTATTATATAAGTCAACATAAGGTAATAATTTAGTTGAAGCATTAAATTTTAAGCAAGAAGTTATGGGATTAAAATTAAAAAAAAATGGTTTTAATTATTCGGGCCCATCAAGCCCAGTCTATCCGTAGGCTCGTCAGTTCATAGCCTTGGGGCTCCGCAAGCTCACTCGCTTTAGTATAAGGTCAGGGGTCACATGCCTTAAATAATATAAGATTCGACCTACCAACGTGCCTATAAGATTTGCCCATCAAGTAATGCCTCATTTTGTCTTAGTCTGCACCACATTCATCAAGACCCTTTACCATAACACAAGTCTCAGATCTAAGTTGATGGGAAATTAAATGAGTTTAAGGGGCTTAATTTTTTTTTAAAAATGGAAAAAAAATAAATATTTTCAAATTTATGACACTTATTATCAACTAAGAGACTACATGCTATCACACGCGAATTTATACAATTCACAGGCCGAATGACGCAAGAGACGAATCGTCCTAAAGAAGATGAGGATCCTCGCTGTTCAAAACTACGCCTCAAATGAGGAGAAAGGTAGATCAGAAATCCTGGGAAACAAACTCTGATTATAAAACTTCTTAGCCGATCTATAGGATGGAAAACCTTGTTTCAGAGAATTACTTCATTGTGGAAACCGAAAACAACAATAGACATGGTGGCGATGGATAACTGGTTTTTCCTGGTTAATCTTGTTGCAATGGAGGACTATGAATTTGCAAAATATAGTGGACAGTGGATGATCTTCAATCACTACCTCACCGTCCAACCTCGAAGCCAACCACCCTTAGCAAAACAACTTGAAAAACCTCCTTGTTTGGGTGAGGATTCCTTGTCTACCAATAGAGTATTATGATACTGTTAGAGAAGTGCTCTAAAGACAATTTCCCTTAGCACTTATTGTATGTATTACATATTATTTAATATGGCATGCATCTTCATTAATTTGATATTCATACGTTGAATTGATATAAATCTTTAATCGAATTAATGAAGTCCATGATACATAATATAGCATGAAGGAAATCACGATGAGATCATGATAATAAGATTCCTATCATATGCAAGTAAGTTAGTATATAAATTATCTCTAGTCATAGGATTAATGAGACTAGACATTGTTAATTCGGATAGACTAGCATATGTCATACCCCTTGATTGGATCAAGAAGTGGATCTTATAAATTATAATCATGAGTTTATTAGACCATCATCAAATCCATGTCAATCAAATCCTTCAAACCATTGCCTCAATCAGAGTTCATTAGGCATAGTGAAGTACTTCATAGTGCACATACATCTTTAAAGTTACCATTTAATATTAAGAAGCCAGAGCCTACCCATTACCAAAACTTTGATTATGCCATACCACAACCATCATATCAAGGTCAAGCTAGACGAGGATGATGACGAGAACAAGGGAGAGAATATCGAGCAGCACATGAGGGTCCTTCTGATATACCAGAGATGCGAGTATATGATAGGAGTAGTAGCAGACTTAGGAAATAAAGTTAGGAGGGCATATAATTTTTCAGTAGGGGCATTGCAGCACAATGGTTAAACAACTTACCTTAAAACTTGAGGTCGCTGGTTCAAAACCCCTTTATAAACAGTTTTTCCTCAAATATTCAGAGGGGCCATTTTCCCCCTTAAGCCCCATGTCGATCCGCCACTAGATAGACGACCACAACGAAAGAAGAAGGTTCCTTCATATGACACACATTAGTGATTTTATATATGAGTTAGATGACCTTTGTACTTAGATCCTTCATTTTTTAGACATTTTCTACTTTGACCTATTCTGGATATTATCATACATGACATGTAATATTGTAATAATTTTAGATATTATTATATATTGGTCATGAGGTTACTTTAATATTAGGATTTCCACCATTGGGTAATTTATCGATGTCAGACAGGTATATAGTTGATGTTTGAAAGGCATTTTTTTTTGGTATTTATGAAATGTTGGATCAGTATAGAATAATATTAGTTTTAAGCCATCATGGAAGTTGAGACTCAATGCTCCCATGCAAAGTCAGGCGAAGAAGAAGACCTTCACCGAAGTAACAAAAAGACTTAGGGAGGAAGTGGACGTTCCCTCTCATTCCGGGAAGGAACAAGTTCATCTCTCATTTCGGGACAAACTGATGGGACTGCATGCTAATAATACTGTGAATGATACAAACGGCTAGGTTTCGAATCACAAAGAAGATGAACTGAAAGAAGACGAGGATCCTCATTGCCTGAAACTACGGCTCTCAAATGAGGAGAAAGGTAGAATCAGGAATCCATGGAGACAAACTCTTATTATAAAACTTCGTCGATTCATAGATAGAAAACCTGCTTTAGAATTACTTCATCGTTTAAATCGAAAAGCAACAATGTAATCTAGTGGCGATAGATAACTGGTTTTTCCTAGTTAAGCTTGTTGCAATGGAGGACTATGAATTATTAAAATATAGTAGACAATGGATGATCTTCAATCACTACCTCACCGTCCAACCATGGAAGCCAAACTTTGACCCTTAGCAGAACAACCTGAAAAACCTCCTTGTTTGGGTGAGGATTCCTTGTCTACCAATAGAGTATTATGATGGTGTTAGAGAAGTACTCTAAAGACAATCTCCCTTACCACTTATTGTATGTATTACATATTATTTAATATGGGCATGCATCTTCATTAATTTGATATTCATACATTGAATTGATATAAATCTTTAATCGAATTAACGGGGCTCACGATACATAACATAAAGATGAAGGAAATCACGATGAGATC
Organism: Tetrastigma voinierianum; assembly: GCA_016808115.1. Classification (NCBI taxonomy): domain Eukaryota; kingdom Viridiplantae; phylum Streptophyta; class Magnoliopsida; order Vitales; family Vitaceae; genus Tetrastigma; species Tetrastigma voinierianum. The sequence goes on along the minus strand of JAEQBH010005890.1, from coordinate 110,011 downwards.
ATGATAATAAGATTCCTATCATGTGCAGTTATGTTAGTATATAAATTATCCATAGTCATAGGATTAACGAGACTGGACATTGTTAATTCGGATAGACTAGCACATGTGATACCCCTTGATTGGATCAAGCAGTAGATCTTATAAACTGTAATCATGAGTTTATTAGAGTTGACATTTGAATGCTTGCTAAGAGTAGCTAAGTACATTAGAGACCTACTACGACAATCATATAATATCTATCGCTTGTAGATGATAGTCTCATGATAGCAATGGTGGTGCAAGTATCCTTAGACTTGAGGTCGTATGATATCTCTTTGATGTCGACATGCATTTCACTTCTCATTCCCTTGTCAGTTTCCGTAGTCTCTCATAAGGTGATGATTGGTTACAACTTGAGGAATTAATAAGAATGTAACTGAGTAATAAAGGATTCACCACTCCCATTAGAGGGAGAGTATACCTATGGCCTCTTATCGGGATCATAACTCGAGAATCTCTAACTATAGTGAAAATGCCATGAAGAATGTCTTTAGGACGGGGACAAGATCTAATATCATTTAGGCAAGATGTGGGGTAGTCAGTTTAATGGGAGCTACACTTTGTCCAAGCTCTGAACCGAGTGGGGTATAGATCGCAAATGACAAATCAAGTGATAATTGGGTTCATGGAAGGGTTAAGAGGTCGACCACCGACTCTCCCAATAATCGGGGTCATAATGTATCGTTAGACACGCTGAGGACTTACTTGATTCAATACTTGAATCAAGTGGTCAATAATCGGGAATCCCAATGGGTCATACTCTTAAAAGTGTAATGGGTTGATATAAAATGACTTCGATGTGATCCAACATGAGAGAGATCAATCTCAGAATGGAATGTCATAGATTAGTGGAACTCGATCAAAGCTCTCACTAAGAGATTAAGTGGGTTGCTTATCTACTGGCTTAAGGCCCATGAGGAAACTCGCCATAACGCATAGATGCCTATCACCTCTCAAAGAGGGCATTATGCATATTTCAAGCGGGCAAGAGTTTTCCATAAAATGACCTTTATGAAAACCTTAACCCTAAGATTCATTTTGTTCTACTACAGAAGAAAGTGTTCTCAGATAAAGAGTGTTCTTCATGAACAGCCTCTGGTGAGACTGATTTTTCTACTTTCCTCTTTCTGGATCTAAGCTCGCTAGCACCAAGACTTTATACGAGACCGTTGCCCTAGAGGTTATCGGCTCCACCCTTCATGTGGATGCTGTTAGAGGCAAACCAAGGACATGGTTTGCTTCGATTGAAGTTGCATCACCCTTTCGGTTCGATTTGTGACCGACAAGAGATATAAATCCCACTTCCTCTTAGTTTTGAATCGTTTTGATGTCTTAAGACATTTCTTGATGAGTTTTGTTTTTCTAAAAATTTAAAGCTTCACGTTGGGAACCGAAGCCACCCACAAAACCTAACAAAGAGTATCGAGCCAACCCAGGTGCATCAAAATCGATTCAATGTCGAGAGTTTCGTTTTGCAACGGCGTTCTTCAAAGGTTCAACAATATATCGCTTGAGTTTTACAGTTTATTCAGATCCCAAAGGTTCTCTCATGTAATCTAGTCATGAGATGATCAAACATGATCAGAGTGAAGAAATAAACGGATGGATGAGATTAAAACTCCCAAAAATGATTTTTAATCAACCGCCAAAGTTAGAACACGCCACATCGCGATTACGAGCCGGTCACTGCCGCAACGCGGTGTGAAGAAACCCAGGTAACGCCGCGATTCGCAGGTGCCCACGCCGCAACATGGTGCATTTGAACCTGGGGCAATGTCACGGACGCAGTGTGTTCGCGTCGCAATGTGGCCGGCGTTCTCCTCGTATGGAAGAACAAATATCATGACGTGAGATTCGTTGTCGTTTGATGGGTGTTAAAGAACAAAGTCGCAACGTGAGGCTTATGAAGCCCATGTGACGTCGTGACGTGGAGGGCTCTTTTGAATCACGTCCCGACGTCATGACGTGAAGACTTGCAGTTTGGGTTTTTGCTTTTTTTCTCTTGTTTTCACTTGCATTATTTTGAGGAATCATCTTTAAAGTGACTAAGATGAAATATGCAAGTTGAGATTGAAGTGTTCATTCTTAAATTTCTAGAATCATGGATTTTAAAGAGATTTGAATAAATTCTAAAACCATGATTGAAATTATTTTCAAGAGTTGAATCAGGTTTATGGTTCAAGGAGTTGAATTATTTAGAGATTGAAAAGTTGAATCAGGTTATTTATCCAAGGGTTGAATCGGTTTATGGATCATTTTAGTTCAAGTGTTGAAGCCTTTTTATGTACTTTTGAAATCATAGGGTGTCATTTTCCATTACTTTCAAAGTTATGCATTAGAGAATGCATGTTTAAGGGTGTTTGTTGGCATGATGGAAGATTATGGACTTTACCTAATGTTGATTGAGCATATTGCATGCTTACTTCTTTTTGGGCAAATAAGGATGTGTGTCACTGCCTCTCTCTATTTCTCAATGCATTTCTCTTCTCATCTTAATCCCCCTCAAATGTAACTCGAGATTCTTATTTGAATGTATGTAATTAGATTACATAGGATTAGAATTAGTTGATGGAGATACAAAGAAGAAAGGAGCATGGAGCAGGATCCAAGAAAGAAGACCTTAAAATATAAATTTGATTTAATTTCATGAGTTGTAATAATCATACATGTCCCTAGTTTAATTTATAAATAATTCCATTTTGGTTCATGAAATTGATTTTAGAATGTCCATAATCATGTCATATAGTTATAACAACTATCTTTATATTTTCATTAGATGAATGGAGATATATAAAGCATGCTAATGCAATGATGAGACTAATTTAAAGAAACCCCTCAATAAAATATAATAAGGATAATGTCTTCCACTAATATGGTGTGAACCGGAGTTCTTCTAGAGTTGTGGTTGTTAGGTAAACCCAAGCTTTTTCTATAAGAATATGTTCTATCCATGGAAATGAGTTTTCCTGATGAGTGGGTTGGCCTTAACTAGAATTGTTAGCTTGTTGGGCAAACCTAAGGTTAATGTTGGATAGAGACGTAGTTGGGTAAGTGTACATGAGATGTACACGCATCAAGAGTTGATAACCCAATGATAGTGCATACATCAACAGTTGATAGCACTAGATTCGATAATTGCATGAAAATGCACGGTGATAATAAAGATACTCACCTTTCGACCACATGCGGCTATTGGTAAACCCAAGGTCATACTAGGAGAACTTACTTTTAGGTCCTCTCGGATCAATAGTGAGGCCTATCAATTCGTAATAAAATAGTGGGAGTTATAACGCATAATTATCAAGCCATAATTATCATGCATTTTAAAGTACAATCTAACATAATCTCTTTTTACATCTAGGTTGTTAGACTCAAGCCATGTTAACGAACATGAATTTACGATCAATAATAGATGACAATAAGTTGATCGGTGGCAACTTCATGGACTGGCTAAGGAACTTGAGAATTGTTCTCAAGGTAAAGAGAATAGCCTATATCCTTGATGGCCCACTCCCAAAATCCCCTGTTGTTGATGCATCTGATGAAGATCATAAGGTATATCGGAAGCACTTGGATGACAATGTGATTGTAGCATGTATTATGCTAGCATCTATGTCACTAGAGCTTTAGAAACGATAGAGGCTGGGCGATGGCTCATGCCATAGTCGCATTTGAAGAAGCGTTTCACGATCAAGAGAGATCCGAGCAGCCCGGAGGTCCTCAACCGCTATTTTCTTCTCAAAGATGCCGTAGGGGACATCTCTAATACAAGAGACGATCGCATGAATGTATATATCACAGGTCGATAAGTCGGGTTTTGGTATGGATAATGAATTAAGAATAGATTTGATTCTCCGGGCCGGTTACCCGATAGTTTTAGATAATGCAATTAACCATAGATGAATGATGTTATGACTTCATACCTAAGTTGACTTCAACTTGCTTAAATAATGAACCTACCAAGAAGGAAGGTAAAGTCAGAAAGAAAGCTATGATTCTTCCGTTCTAAGAAGAGTTCTAAGAACAAGAAGAAAAGAAAAATTAGCAAGCAAAAGGGAGGGGTGGCCAAGAAGAAGGCCAAGAGACTCCTCAAAGGGTACTTCGCTTTCCATTACGGCAAAGAAGGCTATCGGGAAGAGAAATTGCAAGGCCTACATGTAGTTATTAAGGTTAATATTGTTTCTCGTGACAACCTTTAGGTATTAGATACTAGTTGTGACTCACATATATGCAATGATATATAGGGCCTAAGGAATAGTAGGAAGCTCGCAAAGAGAGAGTTCGACCTTCGAGTCGGTAATGGTGTAAGAGTTGCAACTATATTGGAGAATTTATGTTTTGAACCTCCCTAGTGGACTTTGTTTGAATTTGGATAGTTGCTTTTATGTGCCAGCTTTGACAAAGAACATTAGTTATGTTTCCTGTTTGAACAATAAAGGGTTTCATTTAAATTTTTGTAATAATGGTTGTTACATTATGTTAAATGATGTCTTTTATGTTGGTGGTACTTTAAGCAATGGGATTTACATATTGGATATGTCAAATCCAATTCTAAATGTCAATGACAATAAAAGACAAAAGGGAGATAATTTGAAATCATCGCTTATGGCATTATCGCCTTTGCCATATATGAGACGGTATGACTAAGTTTACACAAGAGTGTAGCTCGAGGTCATTTGATTATGAATCATCTGACATGTGAATTGTGCTTCACAGCAAGACGCACTGCTACTCCTTTAAAGGAAAGAGTGACCTCGAGCAGAGGACCATTAGACCTAATAGATATCGATGTATGGTCCTATGTCCATGCAAGCCAAGGTGGTTTCATTTACTTCATAATCTTATCGACGGGTTATTCACGACATGAGTATCAGATTCATGAGGTACAAGTCTGAAGCCTTTGAAAAGTTCAAAGAATTCAAAAGTGAAGTAGAGAAACAACTAGAGAGAAGTATTAAATCACTTAGATCTAGATTATCTCATGGACAATGGGATCTGCCTCGTTGTACTTATCTACATGCCACAACATAATGGTGTAATGTAGTGGGAAACCAAATTCTCGGCTGGACATATGAGGTCAGGATGGGCAAGTCGATCTACCCAAATCCTTCTGGGGTTATGCACTTGAAATCGGTTGTTGTTTTCAATACAGTTCCAACCAAGTCAATTAAGAATCCCCATCGCAGATATGGACTAACAAGAAACTCTTTCTTCTCACATGAAAGTATGGGGTCAATCCGCTTGATTGCGGAAGCTTAATAAGGTCGATAAGCTTGGAAGCTAAGTCCGACAAGGTCCGTCATAGGATATCCAAACAAACTATCGATATCAATTCTACAACACTGAACAAAGGTTGTTTGTTTCAAAGCATGTTGTCTTCTTAAAGAAAGCGTTTCTTCTAAGAGAAGATAGTGGGAGCAAAGTTGAGCTTGGTAAAGTTCAAGATTCTCTTATAGATGCATCTCATCTGACTGACCCTGAAGCTGTAATTCATGAAGATGGAACAGTAGTCGACTTTCCGCTACGCGTTTCATGACAAGTAGGATACATACCTTCCGCAGAGATATGGATTTCATCGCGAAACAAAAGACGACGCTTCACGGGAGATGATTTGTTCTACTACCTAAGAAGAATCCTTAATAGTTCAGTGTTTGATAAGTGGCTCACAACCATGAAGTCGTGATGGATTCCATGTATACAAACCAATATTGATTTCGTTGATTCACCCGAAGGATAAACCCATGTGGTGCAAATGGATCTTCAAAAAGAAGATCGACATGGAAGGTAATGATTACCTATAAAGCTAGGTCAGGGCTGGCGTTATCAAAGACAAAGAATCACTATGACGACTTATAAATTCAATAGCCATGCTTAAATCCATAAGGATATTCCTAGTCATTGATGCTCATTATGATTATGAGATATGACAAATGGATGTGAAGACAACTTTTCTTAATGGAAACCTATCCAAGGAAGTGTACATGACACAACCTGAGGGCTTCATAGCTAGAAATGATAGTAAAGTATGCAAACTTCAAAGGCCAATTTATGGATTGAAGCAAGTATCTAGGTGTTGGAATATCCAATTTGATGAGACAATCAAAGAGTTTGGTTTCTCACAAAATCCGACTGTGCTTTATGTGTACAAGAAGGTAAGTAGGAGTGTATTCCTACTATTATATCTTGATAATTGTATTGTCCATATATTGTTTTTCTATCAATTTATTAGCCAAGTATAGTTTCCCTCCAACTTGAAGACATTGGAATCAAATCAAACATATACTGCGTTATCTCTAAGGAACTACTGATATGAGTCTATTTTACTCAAATGAGTAAAAGCCCCAGTTACTCGGATATGTGAATGCGGGCTATCTTTAAAATTCACACAAAATCATATCACAATGAATTTGATCAAACGACAATGAATTTAATAATTAATGATTTGGCAAGCTATTATACTGAATATGGAAACCACCTAATGAATGAACATGAAGATGATGGAACATGAAGATTGGAACTTTAAAATAGTTTTACCTTATGAAGATTTACCCTGTAATAATGAGATTATAAAAGCTTGAAGACTATTCAAAAACACTGTAAATATTATGGATCTTTGATTAAAGAAATATGTATTACAATTAGAAGAATTAAAAACGAAAAATATCGCCTAGATGAACCTTTACATCCACTTATCTCCACCTTCGGTATGAAAGGATTTTCAAAGAAGAGATTTTTAAGAAGTGTTGAAAATGTCAATAGTATTTATAATTAGAAATCTAGATATAGTTTACATTATGATTATAGATTTATAAAGATTTAGATTCGATAGAGAAAATATAGATTGGATACCTAACATAGTGTACCTATACTGTAATGAAATATTTGAGGAATTTGATTATTTAGAAGATTGTTTTGAAGACGATGATTGTGAACCAATGGATATAGATAATTATTATTCAGACCATGAGTATTGGTTCAAGGGGAGATGATTAGATGGATTTAGAATATGCTTTATTAAGGAATAAATCTTTAGTAAACCTTTGAGAAATTAAATATACCAAGTACTTAAAAATGGAAGAAAAACCCAATGATCGAGGCGAATCAACCCCGTAAATCGCCACAATGGATATTCCCCGAATATCCAACGCAAAGAAGATTCAGACTCCGTATCTTAACCCCAACTGCAGGAACAACCTTATGTTCATGATTCAAAGGAAGCAAGACATGATTCACCAATGGATCGTTTACACCAGAGGGAATAAATCCTTTCAGAATATATTTAGATTCGATTGTAATCTCGTATATATCCTCTACCTTAGATGATGGTTCCTCGCAGATTAGCAATAAGCGTAAATAGAATGTCCCTTGAAGATTCAAGAAGATACATTCACCAAGAATGATTAATCTCGGCTTCTCGCCTCGCAGTAACCTACAAGCGTAAACAAAGCTCAAGCTTTATTCGGGAGAAAATATCACGAGATATCACTAAAGTTGTACACCTATTAAGGACTGAATTCCTAGGAGAAGGATACATAAGATGGCATTCCCCACAAAGATGCAAAATATGTTCACGCTTATTGCAATCATTAAACGACATGCTCTGCATTAAATATATTCAGGTTTTCCAAGACATTACTACCATATATATGGTAAAGATTGCACAGATACCACGTGACTTAAATACGTTTCTATTCAAAGATTCCGTATCCACGGGGTCCGCTTTAACACGTTATTATCCCTTTGTCACCTGTGACATTAGAAGAAGAATTTCCTTTTTAAAAGAAAGATTGAGTGAATGGTGTCATCAAGCGTATCTGATTAAGAAAGCTAAAATGATTAGAAAAGAAAATATTCTTTGTTGTAGAGGCAACAATTTAATTACGATAATAGGAGATTTGAAAAAACCTTATGTCCCTAAAAAGAAGAAACCAAACAGAAGATTTTCAAATAGATTCCCAAATAGATTTGGAAGAAGAAGATATTTTGTAAGAAGAAGACCTGACATTTCTTAGAGAAATTGAATAATCCGATTAGAAGAAGAACGATGAGTAAGAAAATCTCAAGCAAAGAAAGGAATGTAGGTGCTATGCTTGTAAACTGATTGACATTATGCTAATGAATGTCCCAATAAGTTTAATAAGAAGAAGATTATAGACGAAGAGCACAAAAAACGATTAATCGCTAAGATTTATTCGGTAAGAAAACTTGAAGATCTGGATGATCTACATTTAGATGAATCAATTTATGAAACTGATTCTGAAACAGATGATATTTGTTCCGAAGATTTAGATTATTCTGAAGAAGATGAGTGAAATTATTTGATAATCGCTGATTGAAAGTTTGTATATTTCTTCCTCAAGATATTTTATTTGATAGTCAATTATTCAAGAAGATTAAAAAAGCTGATTATAGCATAACTGAATATTCAGGATTCAATAGAAAATTATGGGAAAATTTTGGATTAAGAAAATATTATGTATTATGGATTAAGCCTAAAAGAAAAAGCTTTAAATCTTGAAGTAACTTAATGAGATTGACTCCCTGTTAGAAAAAGGAAGATTAACGAAAAATATCGCTTGTAAGATTGGATAGATCTATATCGATCTATACAAATTTTATTTCCCAATAAGAACATTTGTGGTAAGAATTGATACACCCATGTATTTAAGCATTAAGAGATAATAGGATTATCAATAAAAGAAGCTATTCTAGGAATTATTAGAGGAAATCTTGGGTACCAAATTAATTTTCACATATTTACCCAAAATAACTTATAACCTTGCATAGCGATTGATGTAATCCTTGCTTAATCTGCGATTTTAAGCAGCACAAAGATTTTTACGGCAGACAAACAAACCTACTCTATAACTTATAAGATCGTTTTACGCATTATCAAATACACATCATATCAAAGATTTTCGCGCAAAAGGACTATATAGATTTGCCACTCTTTTATTTCACGATATCGACGAGCCTATCCACCGTAAACGCTCTGCACGGGCTAAGATGATTTTTACTGACATAGAGATAAACCCAAATACTTTATTCTCGACCATCTTGTTCTAGTTTAACACTTACAACGATGACCATCCTAATAACATTCAAAACACCACAAACAAAATGATTACAAACTACAAAATTAAAGGAAAATACTTTAATGGCCATGACTGGCAAAAGATTGATATCTTAATTGATACTGGAGCCTCCTCCAGTTATATATCAAAAAGTTTAACCTTCATGTTAGAATTAAACGATTTGAATGAACCGATCACTTCATTGACCTCTAATGGTGAAAGTTTTGTGAACAAAATTTTGTAATGTAATAATTAGATTAAATAATTAAGAAATAAAATTACTATTACTTATTGAAGATGAAGGAAAATGATCCACCAAGATTATGTTATAATGACTTTCCTCTAAAATGCAAACTCAAGGTGATTACATCCAAAACTTAATGATTACACTAATCAAACATATTATTATACCAAATGACTAGTCCCTTCCTCTATATATATTTTGATCGGGTTTAACCTATCCCGATTATAAAAGCTTAACTCACGCTTAAATAGATTCTCGATCGCATCGCTCTTTTCCAATCAAGATGTTTTCCTCGAAGAATACCATACGTATTTACCGCCATACAAGGAAAGATATTTCAAATCAAAATATTATCCTTACAAAAGCGCATCAAACATCCTCAGATTCGACAGAATATATCATAAATTACTCTTCTTTATTTTCATAATATTTGGCCAGATATTCTATCAAACAATTTTCAACTTTTTAATGTTATTATCTCAAAATAATATTTCCTATTATCTTCGCCTCAAAACTCCTCAGAACCATCGGATTACTACTGCCCTCGCTTTAAAATGATGCTTATGTCGCAAAGCTTCCATTCCCCCTTTATCCGCAACAAATGGTGATTATCCAATTCCACTACCTTACCGAAAACCGATTTTTCTACACTTTACTCAAATTAGAATCCAGATTGTCAAAAGCCTTGATTTTTGTTCCCGCATCATACTTGCATCAATCTCTTACGTTGAGTAATCTCATAATTTTAAAATAATAAAATTTACAGAACTTGAATTAAAAGACCCCGAGCAAGATTATTAGGTAAAACCCATGAGACATGATGAGTTAGATGTAAAGAATTCCATTCAATTAAAAGAATCAGGTGATTTAAATATAATTTCGTCAAAAGCTCCACATAGTAGCTCAAATTTTTACTGCTAAACGTAATGCAGACACAGTGAATAAAGCCTCAGAGTGGTTGTCAACTATAAACAATTGAACGATAACACTATATTCGACAAAAACTCGGTTTTCAAAACTACAAGATAAACCGCATTAAAATTCAGGACGCTTGCTTTTGTCAAATCGCTAGCTTTATGTCGAAATCTGCTTTTTCTGCATTTGCTTTTAATCTTGTCAATAAGGAATCTTCACTATTTTCTTTAAGTCTTGTTGTTACAAATCATGTTTGTTGGTCGTTAGTCGCTTTCTTCTTTAATTGGTCTTGTCTAGCTTTTGCCGACTAATCAAGCCAAGTGATAATTCTTTCGATGCCTTCCTTCCACACTCCAGAAAGATATCAGGAGGATTTGACAGCTCACCACTTCAATCAAATTTATTTCTTTAATAAAATCGCTTTGTCGAAGCAGTGCATACCGCACCAGAGAAATCATAATATATCCCACCTTCAGTCTGTCAGTAGCCCCGAATGGCCTTTTAGTATATCTTTCCATTTGTCGCTTTTACGACAATCAAAACCAGTTTCCCTCGTCGATAAATTCTTAACATTATCTTCACAGCGTTTGTAAATCTTTTTAGATTTGAAATCATATTCCGCTCTCGATCACTCTTTAGCATGCGAATAAAGTGCCAACCGAAATCTTGTTCATTTTAAATCGACTAGCACTAAAAAAATCATGCTGTGAGCTGCCATCAATCTTATTGTTGTAATTATTTCCATGGTTATCTTGTACGCCTTCACGGTCCAACCCAGAATCTTCGCGATCTCCTAAAAATCAAAGAAGGCATGGTACGATACTAACGCAAATCATACCAATCACGAATCTCTTCTCGATTCGATTCGCAGAAATAAATCCAGATAAATTCCGCATTTATCGACAATCATACTTAATGTCGCATAAATTATACAATATTTCATATTAGAATAAACTTAAATTTTCGTTGGGGAATCTCTTTTTCAAAGATAGGTTTTGTTTTTTCAAATGGGACGAAAGAAATGGTTCGAGAAGATTCGCTCTTTTCAAAATTCTTTTTATCTTTATCCAAATCTTTAATATCCATTGACAAATCTATTTCCTTTCAAATAGTTGCAAACAAGCCTCATGAGAGGCAAAATCTTACGCAATTTTCTAACCTGCACAAACTTCTTTTAACATTTTGCTTAACCCCAAAGCATTTCGCCACTGCTTGCCTAAACAATCTATTAAAATCATGATTTGATCAAAATCTTGGACATCTCAAAGAAACTTTCTAGTATAACTTCACAATCTTTGGTGAGCCTCCATCTCTGGTTAGGAAATCTGCAACAACATTTTTATGTGAGCGAATTATATCAATATCAAAAATATATTCAGAACAATATGTTTGCCATCTAATCAATCGTTTGTATTCAGGTTTTGAGGGTAAATTGTTTTTTATAAATGCCTTGACTCGAAATATTATCACTAAGAAAATTTCTGTAATAGAAAAAATACGAAAATTTCTTAATCCTTTAGAGAATCGTTAAAAAATTCTTTTTCATTTATAATGATATCTTTCTTTAAGAGGAAAAGAAATGTTCCGTAGGTATACCCACATAATTCTTCGCATCATTTTGAACTGCTTTAAGAGATCGTCGCTTCATGTATTATCAAATGAATCTATTTCTGGCATCAAATCATCATCACAAGCAGTTTTACGGTAGGTTAATACATCGAGATTTTATAAATTTAATCGCTTTTTCATGTCTCTGAACACAAACTTATTCTTTCACTCACAATTTTCTTAATGGTTTCTAAATCAAAGAAGGTTTTTAATGAATCATTCAAAGATAATTTAAGATGCATACTTAAAAATCTTCAAGCTGCTTTCTATTCAGAATTTTCTCAGTAATTCCTTAATCTTTTCTAATACGATTCTCGTAGCTCTATTCTTCTAAATCTATCAATAATCCTAAAAATTCAATCTTTGTTCTCCAATTACATTTCTTTTCGATAGTCCAATACCGTGTTTTGCATAAATCTATAAAAGATCTAAATGCTTTAAATGTTGTTCTTTTTTGCTTTTGAGATATAAGCATATCATCAACACATATACATGTATAAAATCATATTCTCTAAAATATTATCCATTTTCCTCTAAAAAATCGAGGGCATTTTTAATCCAAAAGGTAATACATTCCATTCATAGTGACCTTGGGGAGTACTAAATGCAATTAATGGTTTAGATTATTCAGTCATTTTAATTTGATAGAATTCGGACTTACAATCAAACTTTGAATGCCACTACAGCTTTCTGGGCTTACGAATCAATGCTTTTATTTGTAAGAAATATCCATCAAATATACGACAAGTTCAATTGTTTATAATGACAACCACATGCGCTATTCCTATTAATCTCATTTCTGTTTCTAACCATAAAGGCCGGGCTACTATGGGCTTTTTCTGAACCTAATTAGATTTAAATCACACAATCTTAATTGAATCGAATTTCTTTTTACACATCTAACCTATTATTTCATGGTTTACCCTGAATAATCTTATCTTTGTCTTTTTAATTCAAGCACAGATAAATTTTATCATTTTCCCAAAATTGTAAAACATTCTCAACATAAAGAGATTCAGTCTAAGTTTGACTCGGGAACAAAAATCATGCCAAAGAACTGGATTCTAATTTGAGTAAGGGTGTGTAAAATCCGCTTGCAAAGGTATGGAATCGATAATCACCACGGGCCGCGAGGGATAAAGGGAATAGAAGCCATAGCATAAGCATGTTTTAAAGCTCTATGGTAATCCAATGTTTACAAGGAGTTTTGAGACGAAGATAATAGGAAATATTATTTTGAATAATAACATTAAAAAGTTGAAGAAAATCAAGCCTCCAAGTAGAATATCACAAATCCGCATTATGAAAATAAAGCAAAGAGGTAATTTAAATATACTAAGCTAATCAAGATAATGGCGATGTTTGATGCCTTTGTAGCTTATTAATATTTTCTTTGATTTAAATATCTTTCCTCAGATGGCAGTAAATCAGATAGATCTTCATAAAACACGCCGATTTAAAGACGATGTTCGATCCAGATCTATTTACAAAGAAAGGTTAAGCTTTATAATCAGGATAGGTTAAACCAATCAAAATATATATAGAGAAGGGACTATTGCCTGCATAATATGTTTTGATTAATCAGAATCATTAAGTTTTCGATGTAATCTCACAAGGTTTGCATTTTTCGAGGAAAGCCACCCTGCACATAATGCTAATCGTATCATTTTTTCCTTCATCTTCAACCATTAATGGTAATTTTATTTCTTGATTATTTAATCTAATTATTACATTACAAAATTTTGTTACACAAAACTTTTCACCATTAAAGTTAATGTAAGTGACTGGGTTCATTCAAATCGCTTAATTCTAACAATACGAAGATTAAACTTTTGACATATAACTAGAGGAGGCTCCATCACCACATATCAATCTTGCTGGTCATGGCCATTAAAGTATTCTCTCACTTGTAGTTTGTAATTTTTTGCCTGTTCAAGTAGCCAACATTATTCTAGATGAAATCATTTGTAAGTGTTAAACTAGAACAAGACGGTCGAGAATTTAAGACGCTATCTCCTATATCAAGAAAAATCATTCTGAAACGATACTCGGGACGCTTCTCGTGGATAGACTCGTCCAATATCATGAAATAAGAGGGGCAAATCTATATATACCATTTTCACAAGAAAATACCAATATGATGTGTATTTGATAATGCATAAGCAATCTTATAAGTTATGAGTGTGGTTTGTTTCTTCTCTGTAAAATCTGCTTCTTAAAATCTCCGGATTAAACTTAAAGTCTCTATCAAACCTTATCTCAGCGTTATGTTCATTTTCGCAAATATTGAAAATTAATTTTTCGTACTTAAGATTTCTAATAATCTAGAATAGCTTCTTTTATCGATAATCCATTCAAGAATGCTAAATCTATAGCGTATCACCCCTTCTCTAAACGTTGCACTAAGAATCATTTGTATAATATCCGTTTTTAATCGCCATAAATTGATTCATCTCGAATGATCATCCAAATCTTCAAGTTTTCTTACTTGAATAAAATCTTCTTGATTAATCATTTTTTCAATATCTTCGTCTATTTCAATCTTCTTCTTATTAAACTTATTGTGACATTCATTTGCATAATGTCCAATCTGGTTACAAGCATAACACCTACATTCCTTTGCTTGCTTGATTTTTCTCTTATAAATCGCTCTTCTTCTAATCTGATTATTCCAATTTCTCCTAAAGATCTGCGCTTTTCTTTCACAAAATATCTTCTTCCAAATCTATTTGGGAATCTATTTGGAAACCTATTTGGGAAACTATATGAAAATCTTCTGTTTAGTTTCTTCTTTTTAGGGACATAAGGTTTTTTCAAATCTCCTATTACCGTAATTAAATTGTTGCCTCTACAACAGAGAACATTTTCTTTTCTAATAATTTTAGCTTTCTTAATCAAATACGCTTGATGACACCATTCACTAAATCTTTCTTTAAAAGGAAATTCTTCCTAATGTATCCACCGACAAAGGATAATCACGCTGTGTGCTGCATCCCACATCTCGAATTAATGTAACATATTTAAGACACAGATTCAGACTAATCTTACCATATATATGGTAGTAGTAATCTTGGAAAACACAAATATATTTGTCTAAAACATATACTTAATTCCAATTTTAATAAAACATAACATATTTTTCCTCGCATACTGTAGTAATCTCTATCTATGTATCCTTCCTAGAATTCGCCCCACAAAGGCATAACTTTAAAGGATAACTTCATTGATATTTTTCTCCAAATAAAGCTTCGATATTTGCCAGGTTCTCGCCGTAACTAAGAAGCAGATGAATCACTACATTCCAATGTATCTTCAATCTTCAAGGACATTCTATTTACGCCTATCGCTAATCTAAGCGGTTTCTCATCTATCTAAGGTAGAGGATATATCCGATTACAATCCAAATTCCAAATATATTACAAAAGGATTTATCTCTCTCGTTTCCAAAACGATCCATCGCGAATCATATTCTCGCTTTACCTAATCATGAACATAGGTTGTCTTCAGCCAGCTGGGGTTCCTCGAATACCCAAGTCCGAATCTTGCCGCTGGCTGATGATTCGAATATCCATCGCGTTAGCTACTACAGGTTGGTCACGCTTCAATCATCGGTTTTCTTCCATTTTTAAATTACACCAGTATATTTAATTTCTCAAATAGCTTACTAAAGATTTTAGTTCACTGCTCAAGCATATTCTAAATCCATCTAATCATCTCTTCAACCAATACTCCCTTGGCCTCGAATAATAATTATCTATATCCATTGGTTCACAATCATCGCTCTTCAAACACCTTCTAAATAATCAAATTCCTCAAATATTTATTACAAAGATAGTACACTATGTTAGGTATCCAATCTATATTTTCTATCAAATCTTAAACCTATAAATCTATAATCATAATGTAAACTATATCTAGATTTCTAATTATAAATACTTATTTTGACATTTTTCAATCCTTCTCAAAATCCTATTTATTTTCTTTCTTTTGAAAATCCTTTTCCTTGCTCAAAGGTGAATAAGTGGATGTAAAAGGTTCATCTAAAAGTTTTATATTTCTTTCTTCGTTTTCTTTAATTCTTCTAGTGTAATTCTTGTATTTCTTTAATCAAAAGATCCATAATATTTACAGTTGTTTTGAATAGTCTTTAAGCTTTTTATAATCTCATTATTGCTTTCGGGTAAATCTTCATAAGGTTAAACTATTTCTGGTTCAATCTTCATGTTCATTCATTAGGTGGTTTCCATATTCAGTATAACAATTTGCCAAATCATTAATTATTAAATTCATTGTCGTTTGATCAAATTCAATCAATCTTATTTGATGATGAACTAATTCTGTTAGTACATGATTATTTATGAATACTTCTAAACTTCTTCGTTTTTGTTCTAACGTTTCTTCTAAAATTCTCATGCTATGTTTCAAAGAATCTATCCGTCGTACTAAATGTCTACATTTATCATAGCAATCAAAGAAAGGTTCTTGCATTTCTACCTAGCTCTAGCTCTTATACCAATTTTTTGCAGCAGATATGAATCGATGTAAAAGCAGATATAATCGTAATACAAAACGAGTGTCACTATCATGCAAGTCATCATATGCATATATCTAAACCTTTAGTATTATGCTTAAAATAAAATGTCGGTTTATTCAGAAAATAGACATAATTATTGGTCCACCATGCTTCCATTAATAATAATAATAATAATAATAATAATAATAATATACCAATAATACTAATAATAATAATAATAATAAAAATATTCATCGATATATCCGTAAAAATACGATATTTTTATCATTGGTAAAAAGGTAGAATGATATATATATATATATATATATATATATATATATATATATATATAATGAAGTCCAACTTTAGATGATTTGATTAATCTTAAGTAAGAGAATTCTAAATATATCTTTACCGGGATACGACTACTTAAATGAGATATCACTAAGCTTTTTTTTCTTTTTCCTTTTTTTTGCTGTTCCTCATTACTACATTCCCATGTTTTTTCTTAAAAATAAACTATTAAAAAAAAAAAAAAGTCTTCTTCATTTCATATATTTACATTATTCTAAAATTGATTATTTTTGCACGAAAATAAGAATAACAATATTTTTATCGACCAAAATTGATAAAAGATCAAATTTCTTAAATTTGGTTTTCAAAAGATCTTTCCAAGGATTGAAGCTAAGATTAATATTTTGAAAGATAATCTTCATATTATAAAGTTTTAAAATACATATAACACGTAAGTTAGAAAGTCTCTAATTCAATTTGGATTTAAAAAAATAAAAATTCTCTTGGATCATACCTGACAAATACATAATCTTTTTTTACGATCATATTTGGTCAAATACCTAATGACAAACTCCTATGTTCCTTTCATTACGGTATTTTTAAACAAGTTCTCGGATTTCATGATATCTATATCGATGATAAGGACGATCTTGATACGGAGCTGCTAACTATGATGAATGCGCTTACTATGGATATGATACCAAAAATAGACCGATTTTATATCACCCTTCAATTTGAATGAGCAAAAGCAATGTCTCTTTGCATAATATGGATTCCAAACTTTCATGATCTCGGATGTGAATGAGTCGGTTACTTATCCTCTAGTTTATTAGTGAACTATCTCTCCATGATCGAAAGATAATATTCTTGTTATTGCTTCACTTATATTCCCCAAAAGTGGAGATCCCGGCCGAATATTCCCAATAAACTAAATATATGTATTAAGATACTAATGTTTCTATTCCACAACAACGAAAGAGTGAAAGTGCTTATTGCTACCGCCAGACTCAGGAATTAAAATTTATTAAATGAAGATAAATAAGAGAACGTATAATGGAGATATTAAGCTCTTAATCCAAAATAATAGATTAGTAAACTCTTTCCAACACTATGCAATGTAATAGGATTCATACTCTTACAAGTTGATAATCAAGAGGATTATATGAAAATCAACTAAAACACAAATCTTAGAATAATATTCTTCATCAGAAGCCATTTAAATGTGTATTTGAGGTTAGAAATATTTCGCACAATTTCCAAATCCGAGACGGAAGCCGACGGTCATGATTACATTTCGCCTCTACCTCAATGATATTTTAAAATATTTTATTATTATTTGCTTTATACTTTAATATAAATAATAATAATAATAATTAGAATGTTTTAACAAATAATTTATGTGGCTCATAATATTTTTATTTTTATGAAATATATTAATTTTTTAATATAATAAAAATAAAAGGCAAATATAAAAAAATAAAAATAAAAATAAAACAAATATCAAATGAATGAATTTTCCTATCCCCACTGACCTCGTTAATTTTAAATAAAGAAAGGCCAGACCGAAAATAACAAATGGCCAGTACTGGCTTACCTCGTTCAAACCTCTCTCCCTTATCATCCCTAAGAAAGAGCGTCACAATTTATTCTCCTCATTTTCAAGAACGACTCAGTTTTTCTTACGTCATTAAAACGATGCTAATGTAAAACTCAAATATTTTCATTTTTTCTTATTCGACTTTTTAAAAAATTTCAACAATGTCAGAAAATTTTTAAAAAACAAACAATTTTAACGACGAAAGTTTATTCGGGCCAAGATAAGTCAAAACAACAACACCTTAATCTTCCCGTTAAACTCTCGTGCAACACTTAGACAACTCGCCCCTCGAATGTTGCTAAGTCAGCCTCCCGCTCGCCTTGCTTGATATGCTCGACTTCTACCCACGCCGGCGGAATGTAACCTGAAGACACTCTAAAAAGCAAACTCTATCAAGAAATAACTCTTTACAATAATTAGTGAAGCTCTCAACTTTGGTGGTTTGCAAATGAGGCCACCCCCTCCTTATATACACATCTATGGAAGTGTGTAGAACCTTTGAAGGTTCTCTACAAATCTAAAGAATTTTAGAGTATTCTACCATGTACATATATTTACAAAAGGTCTCTAGAAGAATCTAGGATAATCTCCTTCCTTCCATACTCTTTCAACTTCTCCATAATCTTCTAGAACCTTCCACATTCTTCTAGAAAATGGAGGCCTCTCAAAGTCTCTAGAATCTTCCCACCTCCCTATATAAACCCCCATACGATCATTTGCTTCCGTATGATCAAGAGCGGGGCTCTCCAAGAGTGAGTTTGTGACACTAGGCTCAATGCGCGCTACCACTCTCTAATTATAGCGCCTCACTTGCCAAAACATGCACTTTGTTGAAAAGGCACACCTCATAACTTTAATTTTCCTTTCTTAAAATTTCTGATCTATAGAAGTGTGTAGAACCTTTGAAGGTTCTCTACAAATCTAGAGAATTCTAGAGTATTCTACCATGTACATATATTTACAAAAGGTCTCTAGAAGAATCTAGGATAATCTCCTTTCTTCCATACTCTTTCACAAAAGTGTGGACTTCTCCAGAATCTTCTAATAACCTTCCACAATCTTCGAGCAAAGAGAGGTCTCTCCAAGTCTCTAGAATCTTCCCACCTCCCTATATAAACCCCCATAGGGTCATTTGCTTCTGTATAATCAAGAGCAGGGCTCTCCAAGAGTGAGTTCGTGACGCTAGGCTCAATGCACGCTACCACTCTCTAATTATAGCGCCTCACTTGCCAAAACATGCGCTTTGTTGAAAAGGCACGCCTCATAACTTTACTTTTCCTTTCTTAATATTTCTGATCTATAAAAGTGTGTAGAACCTTCGGGCTGGGTTTTCTACAAATCTAGAGAATTCCTGCAGATTCTACCATGTATATATATTTACAGTGTCTCTAGAAGAATCTAGATAATCTCCTTCCTTCCATACTCTTCACAAAAAGCGCTGACTCTCCGCACCTTCTTAACCTTCCACATTCTTCGAGCAAAGAGAGGTCTCTCCAAGTCTCTAGAATTATAGCGCCTCACTTGCCAAAACATGCGCTTTGTTGAAAAGGCACGCCTCATAACTTTACTTTTCCTTTCTTAAAATTTCTGATCTATAAAAGTGTGTAGAACCTTTGAAGGTTCTCTACAAATCTAGAGAATTCTAGAGTATTCTACCATGTATATATATTTACAAAAGGTCTCTAAAAGAATCTAGGATAATCTCCTTCCTTCCATACTCTTTCACAAAAGTGTGAACTTCTCCAGAATCTTCTAGAACCTTCCACATTCTTCGAGCAAAGAGAGGTCTCTCCAAGTCTCTAGAATCTTCCCACCTCCCTACATAAACCCCATAGAGTCATTTGCTTCCGTATGATCAAGAGCAGGGCTCTCCAAGAGTGAGGGTGTGACGCTAGGCTCAAGGCGCTATCACTCTCTAATTATAATGCCTCACTTGCCAAAACATGCACTTTGTTGAAAAGGCATGCCTTATAACTTTACTTTTCCTTTCTTAAAATTTCTAATCTATAGAAGTGTGTAGAACCTTTGAAGGTTCTCTACAAATCTAGAGAATTCTCTAGCGTCACAAGGCGCTACCACTCTCTAATTATAATGCCTCACTTGCCAAAACATGCACTTTGTTGAAAAGGCACGCCTTATAACCTTTACTCTTTTCCTTTCTTAAAATTCTCTAATCTATAAGTGTGTAGAACCTTCATGCCTCTACAAATCTAGAGAATTTAGAAAGATTCTACTCACGCATATTATATATTTTGTTAAATGTTCTAAAAGAATCTAGGATATTCTCCTTCCATATTCTTTCACACAAGTGTAGACTTCTCCAGAATCTTCTAGCACCTTCTACATTCTTCTAGCAAAAGGAGGCCTCTCCAAGTCTCTAGAATCTTCCCACCTCCCTATATAAACCCCCATAGGGCCATTTGCTTTCGTATGATCAAGAGCAGGGCTCTCTAAGAGTGAGGGTGTGACACTAGGCTCAAGGCGCTACCACTCTCCAATTATAGCGCCTCACGCCTTGTAACTTTACTTTTCCTTTCTTTAAATTTCTAATTGTACTTAGAAATTTATATAATTTTTTCTCTTTTATTATTAGAATCTTAAATTTTAAATCATATTCTATAAAACTGATAGGCATTCAAGGGTGTCACATTTCACTTCATTCAATAAATCATACTTTTGCTACTTTTCTTTATTCTAACAAGCAGTACAACAGATTAAGTTAAAAAGAACTTACTCTTGGTCCATGATCAGCTAATTGTCGCCTTCGAATAGCTGTGGTATCCGGTTGTGGTATCATCTCTGGACTATCATGCTTATAAAATGCCTGCAGGGCTCTCACAACAAATTCGTGCGCCATATTTGCTTCCATTGCAGATAAATTTTTAAGCTGCAATAGAACCAAGGAACAAAATTTCGGAAATATCGATCGAAGAGATCGATAAGATATACTCCACCAATAATCGATTAGACCAAATTTCGGCAATTTATCGTTAATTTCACCGATATTTCAGCTAAATTTTCAATCCCACTAGCTTAAAACTGCAAAAATCTGCTGTTGGGGGATTTCGAACCCGCTCAAAATGTTTGGAAGGTGGGACACCCTCCAGCCACCAAGATAGTGATTGCACCTATTATATATGGTACAAACTTTTGCTATATTCTCTTATTATTTATGAATATTTCTATTATTTTATATTATTGTTCACTTCGTTTTATTTTTTCTATAAATCCTTACATCTAATTATAATATTTTATTTTATTTTTATTTTACATTATAAATTATAAGACAAATCAAATATCTATTTGAAAAGGGAAAAGAAATAAATAATATCATTTAAAATTTTAAAATTATAATATATAATATTTTGAAATCTCCTAGTTATCTACTCATATTTGTAATAATAACGAAAACAAATAAATAATAATAATATATTAAATATAACATATTTAATTTAATAATAACTAATCCATTTAATTTTAATCTACCTTAATTAAGATATGAATCATTTCTCATCATCTATATAATTAAGATATGAAAAATTTTAATCGAACCGATATTTTTGTAAAAATATCCATCGATATTTTATCGATATTTATGATATATCCGTAAAATCCAATTACCGATATATCCGTGTTTACCGATATTTATGGATGACAATCGAAAAGGTAGATCACCCAATCTAAAATTCAACAAAAATTACCCTTCATGAAAAAAATGTTGAATGAAAGATCTTATCAATAAACAACCACAAGAAGTTCATGATGATAAGGGATAGAATGGAAATACCTTCATTGCATGTGTGCGCTCATGAATTGTCTGTAAACCAGTCTCAACTTTATCAAACCTTACATTCCTGATGTCTTCGATGAGGGACCTTACCTATAAAAAGCTTAAAATATAAATCAAATCCTCTCAAAAATCCAAAATCATAAAGAAAAAAAGCTTAAGGAATCTCCAAACTCACCATATAAACATCAGGAATGTCATCACGTGCACTATATCGACGAAATTATACTTGAGATCAGTATTCATTAGAAGTTAAAAGGAGAAAATAGAACGACGTGTTTCAGTACTTACTGGTCAGAAAGAAGTCTTGAGATTTCAACATAATGAAATGGAAGTGGCTGAAATTCTTGAAGTGTTTCTGCCTGCTTCCAAAACTCAGTCAGCTTTTTCTTGAACAAAAAACAGAGGATGATAAGAAACTTTTACAATCTTGAATAAATTTAGCTTCCATAAGCTTAATGAAATTCCTACCAGATGTATGTAAGACGAAGGTTTCAACATAATTACATAAAATGGAAGTACCAACAAACGATTAACTAAATTAAACTTCTAACAATGGCAGAGATAGACATTGAGAGAAGCAAACTGGAGATGACATCTGGTTTTATACTTAATATTTTGGGTTAAAGAAAAGAACAGTAAACAAGCTATCAACAAGAAAAATATGCTCAAACACTTTCATAGGGGAAGGCTGAAAATTAAATTGGTTGTGCATCTTAAAAGATCCGGGAGCACGAAGAATATGAATGGCTAAACAAGGAAGAGATGTATGTAGGCTGTCTCTCCTAAACCCCCTATGTTGTACTCTAAAAAGTGTCAGAATCTCAGAAAAGATAAAATTCGAGTTATCGAGTTAAAAAAATTATACCATTATAGAAAATTTAAATAAATACAGCAAAACCCAATACATGAATTGCATAATGCAACCTATACTTACAAAGCCTTAATGCTCATATGGTGCTACATTATTAATGAAAGAACTTATGATATGCATAAAACAGAGAAAGGAGTTTTGGACTGTCATACACTAATCAGCGGATTACATTGTCATAATCTATTAGGTGTCAGCAACCGACTCATGTCCTTATGTGTATTTCCAGAACTACCTAAAACACAACTTTTAAAGAGGAAATTCATCCTCTATCTTTCACCTTGCTCTATTGCTAGTACTTCTTGACATGTATTTTCAGAAAAAGGAGGCAAACCCAGGGAATTTAGTGTTTGACCTTGCAATGCTACTGGAGCAGATTAGCTGGGTAAGGTGGAGCAGAGCATAGTGTAACTTAGTATTCCCAGATGAACTTCTAGCATCGACTGAACAATGACTCTCATAAAATGTTACTTCTCCAGAGATTAAGATTTGCCAACGGATATGGTTGCAAGGAAAGATAAAAGACTCATCCCTAGAAGCAAAGTGCCATAGAAATTGTCTACCTAGGCGTCCCTTGCCAGTAGGTCGACCTGAGGTTAGAATTCTAGCTCTTCAAAGTGGTATCTCGTGATGGCTTGCCACGCCCCCAGCGGAAGGAGGCCTTCTTCGCCCTCCACCTAAGGCACGCACGAAAGGGGCCCACAGCGATCGAGGGGAACAATGAAGCTTCATAGGGTCTTTTGTCCAAGAGTGCAAGTAGTCGCATCTTCACGAGAGGAATGTCTATTTCAGAGCCTCGGCCCCGAGAATCGTTCGCCTTTGGTAGGGCAGAACTTACCCAAACCAATTTGCTACCTTGGGACAGATTATAGTTACGGTGAGTGACCTGCAGGCACGGTCATAGGCTCCCCTTGTCATCGGGTCACCCGAGCTTCCTTGACCTTGCAGACGCTGTGGGAGGTCGGCGTCAGGCCCATCCATGGTCTTGACTGTGTTTTTTGATGCTTGATCGCTGGGGCTTAATCCCAGCTGAGAACCCTTTCAATGAAGAGGCACTTACTTCTCAGGGGTGTAGGATAAACTGGTCCATAAGAAGTACATTACCAAATCTACCCATCTACCTCTTATCCCTCTTCAGGCTACCTAAGAGTGCGAAAGGAAGGGTGGAAAGAATCCAGAGAAATTTTATTTGGGGGGGTGGCACCCCAGAAAGAAAAATTCACCTGATCAATTGGAAGAATGTGAGCAAGAGTAAGGATAAAGGTGGCTTGGAGCATAAGAAACCTTGACCTACTGAATAAAGCGTTGTTGGGGAAGTGGATTTGGAGGTTTGCAACAAAGGAAAGTGATGTGAGGACGAGACCGTGATGGATAATCTGACGGTTTGGATAAGTTAGGGATGGGTTTGTGGTAGTTTAAGGGTAAAGGATGTAACTTTAAAAGGTAATGGACATGTCTGGTTCCAAAGGGTATAGGGCTTTTTTGAGGTTTATTTATGATGGGATTAAGGTTTAGAATGAAGGATTTTAGGTTTGAAAAAGTTCGGGTTTGGTTTGATGCAAAACAGCCTTGTATTGAGCTAGTTTATTGGTTTTTCGGATTTTCTAAGGTAGGCTAGGAGCTATCATGATTTTAGGGTTTAACTTTTAAGGTTAGGGATGATGGTTTTATAGTTTCCCAAGAAAACAAAGTATTTGGAAAGGGTTTTGAAGTATGGAACCATAATTGGAAAGTTTTGGGTTGTGGTTAGAGAATTGGTTATGGAAAGGTGAAAAAGAAGATGATGAGATGGATAGAGGTTATAGAAGGATAGGTACTTACTTCACCACTCAAGGAATCCACCAAGAAATAAGAAGCCACGAATTCACCACTCAAGGGAATCCACCTAAGAGATTAGAGAATAAGATATATACTTCACCATCCAAGGAATCCACCTAGGGATAAAAAGCAACGAACTCGTCACTCAAGGGAATCTACCCAAGAGATAAGAGAACAAGAGAGAACTCTTAAAAAAATAAATCTGAAAATATTATTAAACTTGAAATGAATATCAAAAGACTACATTAGGAGGGGTATATATAGGCCCCATACTTTCTAAAAAAGAAGACTTTGTAATTGAAATAAAGCAACTACTAAAAAGAAAATCTTTGTAAAAGGAAATAGCAAATCTTGCTGACTAGGAAAACAAACTTTCTAAATTAAATAAAGGAAACTACTACTTGAACTTTGGAGAACAAATCTTCATAATAAAACAACTCCAAATCAAAATAGTAATAAGGCTCACAATACTTGGATTTAGAAATAGATTTGGTGTCTCCAAGGTTTCACAACCTCCCAAATACGAATTTTCCATAATGAAGATAGAATTCCCAATGTTTGTTGTAGAAGCTCCTACATCAAAAAGGCCAACCTAGAGGACTCTCATCAGTATTAAATATGGGACGGATGAAGGGGGATGGTTCACCCGCTTGCCTAAAGGCAATTATGGGGTAGCCCTTTGGAAAGCCATAGCTTTTGAAGCCTTAAAGTGAAACGAGGGTTATGTGTTTGAGGTAGGTGATGCGAAGAGGAAGATAAGATTCTAGGAAGACTTACAGTGTGGCAGCTCTCCTCGAGTGAAGCTTTCCCCACCTTGTATAGAATTGCTGACTCAAAAGGGGGCAATGGCTATTGAGTTGTGGGTTGGGGATGAAGGCGTGGGAACCTGGAATCCTAGCTTCATTAGGCCCTTCAATGACTGGGAGTTGGAGACAATCCATGTATTTATTAGGGTTCTAAACAAAAGCTCTATATCCCCTCAGTTGAAAGATAAAATGATATGGAAAGGGGATAGCTCAAGTTGCTTCACTGTTAAGGCCTACTTCAACTTTTTAAAAGGTGAATCCCCCTGGTCTGTGCCAGTGAAAATCCATTGGTACCATTACACCCCCTCTAAAGTTGGCCTTTTCGCTTGGGAGGCTTGGAGGAAGATCCTCTCATGTAAGGATATTCTTCAATGAAGCAAGTGCTTCCTTCTGTGAGATCAGCGATGAATATGTTATGCCACGACCTCTAATTTGAGGCGGGGTGATCTTCTCTTTGCCTTTGGGGTGAACTGAGTGTGCCCTCTCTTGATTAGAGATCTCCTCCAAAGTTAGATGCATTTCCTAATAAGGAAAAATGCATAAACAATTTGGAGGGCAGCCCCCTTGTTTCTCCTTTGGGCTATATGGAAGGAAAGAAATAGAGTTGTCTTCAAAGATACCTCTTTCTCTATTCACAAAGTAAAGCTTCATGTTATTTGGTCTTTGTTCTCCCAAGCTAGATATACCCGGAATGTGGACCACTCCTTTGTTAGGGTGTTTTTGTATAGAATTTACGGCTTCACCTAGGTTTTCTCTTTTTGAAGGGGACAATTTGGCTCTCTTCTCTTTTGTTCCCCTTTTCTTTTGGCCTATTGGGCCCCCTTGTATACTCTGTATACAGTTTTTGCTCAATGAATGGTTCTTCTCTCTTGCCTATCAAAAAAAAGATTCTATAGTGCAGATGCAAATACATCTGCCTATTGTTTCAGCAAACAATTACCCTTGATTAAACCATGCATAAAGGGGGAAAAAGTTATAAACTTATAATAAAGACATCTAACTTACAGAATTCTATTAAATGTTGAGCAAAATACCCCGAATGTCGCTAGTTTCATCCAACTTAAATCATTGAAGTCAATTAGGGATAATGCATATAATATGTCTTTGGTCGAATTTAAATGGCAACTGTTCTTAGTTACTTTCTGTACCTTTTCATTTGAAAGTGCAAACAGGTACCTCCAGTTCTAAGCTCTAACAGCAAAATATAATAAATACCCACTTCTGCAAAATAAATTTCATTGCATGCCTAGGAATTCACAAAGAAGTCAATTTTGGGAAGCAATTTGGAATAAGAACATTTCCCAAAGTTATACTCACCCACTGACATCCATTCAGGGGGGCGGATAGTGCATTTCCCTCTTATCTTCAAAGCCACTGCGAGCCACAAGGGAACTTGAGTAGCTATTTGCGTCCTGAAAGGCCCAAAATCCCCCTGTTACCGAACCAAAGAGAAAAACAAATCAAATTCATCTGGTTTGCTTACAATTCCACACTTAGGCATGCGTATGGAGGTGGAGAGACAGAACAAACACATACACAGATCAAATGCAGGGGATACATTCTCATGTTGGAACAATCTCCACCATTTCATCTTCGGCAGAATTCCACCTAATAAACCGAATTACAACATCCCAAGACATAAATCCAAAGAAATTGACCAAAACATGAACTAGAAAAACCCAAATGAATAGAAATCAGATCATATGTTTACAGACAGATTGACCAAATAAATAGGTCTGCTTGCATCAAATATAAATCAAAATCCTCATTCTCCAGTTAAAAATATACAGAAATGGACCAAAATCGAAACTGTAAAATCCAAAATACATAGAGACTCGTACTTGTAAAGAAAAGGAGAGGAAGAAGAGATACCTCCTGGAAAGAAAGAAGAGAAAAGATGAAGGTCTCAGATTGACCGGCCATAAGAAATGTGCTTAACTTTTGCCTAAGGGAGATAACTGAGATCTCGTGGAGAGAGGGAGGAGAAGGGGAACTAACAAATTGAAATGGTTTTTTTTTTTTTTTAAACATTTTAAATAATATGATATACTTTTAAAAATTCAAATAATTCAAATCTTTTTAAAATTTATATAATCATAAAAATAATTATTTTAAATTTTTATTAATACAAATGTGTACATACATTTATTCATAAATTCAAATATCTTTGTAAATTTCCTTTATAATGATACAAATAATTATTTTAGTGCTATATTAATACAAATGTTCTTATATTAATTTATTAATTTAAATCTGTGTAAATATTTTAAAGTATAATCTTAAAAATTAATTATTTTATTTTTTGTTAATACAAATATTTACATATATTTATTCATTAATTCCAATTTTCTATAAATATTATTACATTTTTTATTATCATAAAAATAGTTATTTTAGGTTTTATTAATATAAGTTTTTATATACTTTTTTGTAATAAAATTTTTATTTACTATATTCTATCTTATTTTTTGTAATTAAATTTTTAAATGTCATTTTTTTTATAATTTTAATAAAATAAAAATGTTTTATACCCCACGTGGCATACGTAGAAACCTTAAAATAGCTTTTTGATTCTAAAAAATGTTTAGGATAGAAACATTACTAAATAAAACGTTTTGGTTAAAAACGTTATTATAACTAGAGCTAGTAATTTGACCCCGACCCACAAAAAAATATACGATCGTGTTGGGTTTCTATTGGTAGGTTGGGCATAACTACTATTTTATTGGTTTGAAAAAATCGGATCAAATTTAACTCGATCCGGCAAATTTTTAGTTTTATAAACATTTCAGCACTGATTAGCTCGGAATTTGGACCAGGCCGATATATAAAAAAATCATATCAAATTTGATCTGACCCGATCTCAATCTCCCGCCGAACTGCTAGCTCTAGTTATAACAAGTGTGTCAAAATGACTTTTTTATTCAAAAATATATTGATTCTATGCCACTTTTAAAACTATTGTTCGACGTAACTTTCTAATGTCATGTATGAGAGAGGTTCGATTTTTAAAAAAATTTTAATATAAATTAGAAACCGTAATTTCATTTTTTAACTAAAGTCGCAGTTAGAAACTATGATTTTATTTTTTTGAATTAAAGCCACAGTTAATAATTGAAGTTATATTTTAAAAATGAAGTCGTAGTTATCTAAATTAAATTTAAATAAAAAATAAAAAATCTAGGCATCTTGTTTTCATGGCATAAAGGGGCATTTGGATCAAAAGTTTCAAAAGTTGTCTATAATTAAATTTTTTTTTTTATATCAAAGGGTCATTTTGAATCTAAACTCTAAGGTGATGTTTGTTTTTATAATGAGTAAAGAAATAGAGCTTTTGCGGCTTAATCTTGTGAATAGTCTTATGGCGTTAAGTATTAAGTTGTTTGTTTTTTAACATTACGTAGTAGTATGGATAGCGGAATCGGATTATTTCGGGTTCCAGCCGCCTCAGCCTTAATGACACCAGGTTTTGTTTAATTTAATCCCGAGGTTTTACGAGGTTTGGTTTATTTCTCCAATTCGAAAACGGGTTGGAGTATTGTTACTCACTTGTAAAACCAGGAAAATTAGAAATTTTCAAAAATGGCAGAAATAATGTAAAAATAAATAGTGTCAAAGGGTTCAGACGCAGAAAATTATCTAGATCTCGGATGTGTGAAAGCGAAGCTGTAGTTAAATTCGGTAGAGCTAAAATCCTAGTGACGGAAAAGTTTCGTTTGAATTACGAGACAATGAATTTTTTGAATTTTCTAGGTGATAGAGAGTGTGGGTGGCTCAGGGACGAGATTTTCTGAAAATCTCGGAAGTCAAGAAATGGGTTGGACTAAGTTCATTTAAAATAAAGTGAGGTGAAAATAAATAAATTATTTCGAATAGAAATAGACACAGATGAGCTTGATATGAGCCAGGTAATAGAAATAATAATTTACTTAAAAGTACTCCCCAGATTATATTTTAAAAATAATTTTTTATTATTTTATTTTTATACTTTAATATAAATAATTATTATTATTATAATGTTTTTTAATAAATAATTTATAAAAATTCATAATTTTTTTATTTTTATGAAAAATATTAATTTTAATATAATAAAAATAAAATTTAAACATAAAATTTTAAAATAATTGTGGGAAACCTAGGTTCAAACACTTAAAAATTTAAACAAATTTTCATAGAAAAATGAAATAAAAAATTCTGAAAGAATGATGGAGAATGCGGGGCGAGGTTACGGTGTTTTTTTCGAAACTATCTTGAATATAATTTTTTGAAACATCTTTGAATAGTCTTGCTCAAAATTCAAAACCTTAAGTTATTTGTTTTTGCGTGGTAGTGAATGGGATAATGACGGGGTGGATTATTTCGGACTACCACATGTCGATTCTTAATGGGACAGGAGTTTAGTTCAGCTATGTCGGGTTTTTAACGAGGTTTTGGTTTATTTTGAATCGAGACGGGTTTCGGGACGGGTTCAAGTATTGTTACTCTCGCGCCCCATCTACGCCAGTTATATTTTAAAAATATTTTTTTATTGTTTTATTTTGCTCACTTTAATACTTATTAAGTGTTATTATTATTATAATATTTTTTGTAAATAATTTATAAAAATTATGTCTATTTTTTTATTTTATAAATATATTAATTTTAATATAATAAAAATAAAAAAGTAAATATAACAAAATAAAAAATAAAAAATAAAAACAAAAATCAAATGTAAATTGGGACGGGTTTGAGAATTTTCTCATCAAAAATGCATGCCTCATTTAATTTTTAAATGAGATAGGTTTACATTAATTAAAAAAAAATATTGAGTCGAGTTGAGATCACCTGGTTCAATGCCGTCACGGCCTCTTATTGTCATATCAGTAGTGAGTAATTGTTATCTAACAACCTCGCACTTTTGAGCGATTATGAAGTTTTTAACACATTTTGTAGTGGGAAAATTACAACTTTGCGGGAGAGATTGAAAAAACCAAATATTTTCGACACTACATTAAAATTTTTTTTGAAATTTTAAGCAATATGTCGCAAATTTTAAAAACAAATAGAAAACACAATGTTGAGAAGTATTTGAACTTCAGCGATGAAATCAACTGTATTTACACGAGTTATTGGCGTCAAGATGTTTGTGTGGCAGCGGCGGCGTTGGTGATTCAATGTGTGGGCCAGGGGCTGCGGACATTAGATCCCCTCCTTATGCCCTATGTCTTGTTTACTTGATGAGCAGAGCAGTCGCCCAAAAATTTAGACACGATGAACATTTAGAGTAAATTTTAGAATATTATAAAAATATAAATAAAATTACATGAAAAAGAAAAATCTCATAATATATTAGTGTAAAATAAATAATAAAAATTTACATTCAATTTTAATATAAAATTTTATTCCTCAAAAGTTTTGAAATATAAATAATTTTATTTTTATTAAATAAATATAAACAAGAAGTAAAATAAAATCAAAGCTAATTGATATCATTCATATTAACTTTATTGATGGTAGATTTTAGAATTAAAAAAATGAATATACAAAATATAAACATATTGGACATGTAAGAAGAAATTAAAGTATTTTAAGTAGAAATAATAGTAGGATAAATAAATGGAACCATGTGTAATCATGGTTCATAAACAGTTTAATATGATTGAAGTGAGAAAATGATGAATAAAATGTTATTATGGGATTAAATCTTTGGAAGAAGAATAATTGGGTACCTTATACAAAAAAAGAAATGAAACTCTGCAGCGATTAGCAGAAAAATTGATGACTTTTAAATTAAAACTTATCTCGAAAACAGTCGCAGATTGCTTAAGCAAAATATTTGAAATTTCATATAGAAATAATATTGTGAAAAAGTGACAGCTTGAATAGACTTGAGGAAATATAATGTTGGAATTGCTAGAAAAAATATCGGATTTCATTATGAATTAATGAAATAACACTATGCTGAAAAATTGACTGAAATTTGAAAACATTCATAGGAAATAGAATCTTTGAAACTGATGAGGATTTATTGAAAATATATGATTTGTTGAAGTAAATTGACATTGAATCGATTGATTTGTTGATTGATTGATTGATTGCTCCCTTGTTGGTCAATTATCTACTTCTTTTATAAACATCTTCACTTGCTGCCCAAGTCCCAATTTCCTTTACTCTCTCCACTTCCTGAAGATACTGCACATGTTTTTCATAAAGGAAGTTTGTTCATGGGATTCGTGCGTTTATTAGAGAGTGCTGTTCTCGAGGTACATCATGATTTTCCATTAGGGTGCTTGTTCGCCGAGGAAATTTTATGTCTGCCAATAAGCGCCCCACTCTCTATATAACCGATAAAAGTTTCGTTTGAAACTCCAAAAAATTTAAAAATTTTCAAAAATACCTCTAAACTTTTTCTATGGGCTTATACAAATGGATTTGGACCCCTTTCTATCTCGACTTTATTCATTGGCTTGGGCTTATGTATAACTTATTATTGGATCAGGCAAAATTTCAATTTGGGTGCAAAAAACTTTCAAAATAATTTTGATATGTAAATTAAATATATCTTTAAAATTTGAATAATTTTTTCAGTGCTCCAGGGGTATGTAAAAATATCTTGATATACACTTTCATATATAATTTGAAACATATATTTTATCCTTGCTTGGCTCTGGTACCTCAAAGTCTTTAGTTTTCCACTATGATTAATATTTTTGTGTATTGAACATGAAAATGAAAATCGAAATTATTTCAAAATTAGTGTGAAATAATAGTTTTTAAATAATTAGCACAAAAAATAATATCGTATGTCTGATTTATTTGGAAGTATTCCCACCTTCTATTTTGAAAAGAAAATTATTATTATTATTATTTTTGAAGCAATTATTATTATTGTTTTCCACTACTTTTAGCTTAAAAAAATATCATCATCTAATTCTAAAAGTAAGAAAAAGTTAAATTGTAACAATCAAACGTATTGATTTTTATGATGTTTCATAAAAATTCTTCTAATAATAATATTATTATTAATACTAATAACAATAATATTAATAATAATAAAAATAAATAAATAATATTATTATTATTTATTATTATAATAACAATTAAATTTCTTTTAAAGGGGTAGAAATATAACTTCTTCATGTATAATACTAATTAATTGTCACCTTCTGAAAAATCAATAGATATAAAATAATAATAATAATAATAATAATAATAATAATAATAATAATATATTATTATTATTATAATTAACTTTCTTTTTGAAGGGTAGAACATTAAAAGTAAAGGAGATAACTGTATGAGAAGAAAATAATTAATTGTTTGAAATTCAAAACCTTTAAACGTTTTAAAAACAAAATTACAATTAATTGTATTGGAAAACAACTAATAAACAAAACATTGAATTAATATGTATGAGAAAAAATTATTAACAATTAACAAGAACAAATATTTAAATAAAAGAATTTGTAGTAAGAATTTCTTTATTTGAACACTAAGAAGAATTAAATAAAAATAAAGGACAAAACAAAGTGTATTCAAAATTCATCCCATAAAAATTATAAAATATATTCCAAAGATTTACTTTCTATACAAAATAGATTAATTCAACTTAACCATATAATATTTTCAACCAAAAACCTTTAGTTTCCAATATTTAATAATTAAAAACTTTAAATTAATAGGTATATGTACAAAAACTTAGAATCTACCATTCTCAACCAAATCAATTTAATTATCCATAAAATTTTGCTCAACAATTAATTTTGTCAACATTTATATACTTTTCAAAGTAAACAAGGGTAAAAACAAAATTTAATAATATTATATATTTTCTTTCTGTTATCTCCAACTATAAAAGATAAAGATTCATTTAGCAGATCAATAATTATCGATTTTTAGACAGGATTATGGAGGTTTTGCCTGATCAAAGTCTAATGTGGTTACTGGACATGTGTGATAATATTTTAAATAGATAAATAATAAATTAGAAATTTTATCTAACCCTTTAAGTATTTGTTATGCTTGTAACAAACAGATCTTGAAACTTTTTTGACAAGAAATCAATAAAATATATATATATATATATATAACAAAGAGAAATTTAAGCTTTCAAAAGAATATCGAATTTAAAAAAAAAAAAAACCATTTTCATTTTTGAACAAAGATTTTAAGGTACATTTGGTAGGTAAAAAATTTTACATTTATACATTCAAATTTTTTAGAAAACAGGAAAACGATTTGAATTACGAGAATCGGAGGCAAAACAAATTTTGAAAGCAAAAGAAAATGAATTATTTATTTTGACTTTTTATATATATGAATAGAAAAGCAATTAAAAGTTGTTTCTTTGTTCCTGAATTAAATCGAAAACACGGAATTTAGTCGATTGGGATAAAACGAAAACACGGGATAAAACAAAAACACGGGATAAAACAAAAAAGTGTAAAGCAAATTATAAGTGAAAAAAAAAAGTGTAAAGCTAGCAACTTTTTTCGTTGTTTCATTAACATTTCAAGAAAATGGTTTTACCAGCAATTTTCTTATTCTTTATTTTCAATAAATTGAAGTAAAAACGTGTTTTACGAAAATGGCCAAAAATTAGAATGATTGAAAATTTTCGTATTACGAATTTTGGATAGAGTTGAAAATTTGTAATGTAAACGAGGGCTATGTACTCTAACATTGGACAATATACTAGTCAAAAAGACACACGAGCTACGAGAACAAGCTAAGCAAGAATTTTTAATGATAGTATTTGTATGTTACTATTGACCTAGAAAGTTATAATCCACTGATAATTAATTTCAATAATGAATCAATTGTTTTAACCTTTAGGGGTTGTTTGTTTTTTGACTTAATATTGAAAGTTGAATAGCTTTCAGTATTAAACTGTTTGTTTTTTAAAATTTTCATGATTGAAAGCTTAATATTGCTAAAATTTACTAAAAAAGTTATGAATAGAAAAAGTGAAAATATTTGGGTTTTTATTCGAAAAGTCGTTTCAAACCGAAAAAAAAGAAACTTAAGTCATTGTCCCGACGGGGAGAAGGTGTAATCTTTGTTCTTAGGGATGACAACGGGAGGGTTTGGGGTGAGTGGGCCCATCTCTCGACCTCGGTCGTTTATTTTTTGATTCTGGCACTGTCTGGATTTAAAAATTAACGTGGTCGAATGGAGATAGGAAAGTCTGCTTGATCTGTTTATGTTTTATTTTGTTTTTTATTTTATTTTTAATTTTTTTATATTTGCCTTTTTTATTTTTATTATATTAAAATTAATATATTTCATAAAAAATAAAAATATTATGAATTTTTATAAATTATTTATTAAAAAACATTCTAATTATTATTATTATTATTATTTATATTAAAGTATAAAATAAAATAATAAAAATATATTTTAAAAATATAATCAAGGCGGGGACGAGTGTGACAATACCTAAACTACTTAAACTAAATCTTAGATTTAAGAAAATAATAAAACTTAGATTACAGTTAAGTCGAGCAGTTAATTAAGAGTGGGGTGGGGCGAGCACAGAAATAATCGCCGTTATCATCCCACTGCTATTTTATCGATGTTAAAAAAGCGAACAATTTAATGTTATTTAGTACTATTCGGTATTAAGTTAAAAAAAATTATATTAACGATTATTAAGTAAAAAAGCAAGCGATAAGCGGCAATTACAAATTGATTTTAGAAACCTGAACAAGCTTATCAATTTGAAAGAAAAACAGCTACATGCATCTTAAATGCATTTGCACAAAATTACAAGACAATTGAATTTCGCATTAGGAGTAAACATCTGGAATGGTCATATGATGAAGGAATTGAGTTTTAGACGGAAATAATTTGTTTGAAAAAAAAATGATTAAATTAGTTTGGAAACCAAATTAATTGCTAAAATAATGCGTAATATCGCTGTTATGAACAACGGCAATGGACAACGATAATTGGACTTAAAACTCACGGTAGTAAAACATCAAATGTCATTATCATGGCATTGATAATTTGTTTTAAATATTAAAAGCTTTATTATATTAAAGCGTCAGTCGATATCAGTGGAAACGATAATTTATGGTGAAATTATGTTGTCCCGATATGAGACGTTACGCGTATTTCGTCTTTTAATTAGATTGGTAATTTAATAAAAAAAAAAAATTCAAAAAAATTATTTCCGTTTAAAACTCAAGGAATCTACCCATCCCAACATCTCGTCCTTCTCCATGTATATTTTCAAAATGAACCAATTTTGAATGCAAGTTCTCCCTAGCCCTACATATATCCCATTTTTTGATAGATTCGTCGTTGAACCTCCCGAATGATTACCAAAAATTTAGATTATGAATTATATGACGCTTCTAATTACAAACTGATTATAAAAGATAACATTCAAAAAATTATTTCTAACATAGATATTTCAAATCTCTCATTTTCATATCAATCTCAATTTTCATACCTTATAGATTATTACAAAAAGGAACACTAAGAATATATGAAAACTTGGGGTATACCTTTTTGTCAAAACTTCTCATATATATATATATATATATATATATGCACACACACACATAAACACTAACAAGTATCTCTATAAATATTCTAGATCAGGAGGGGATGAGAGAGAAATTTTTCACTATTTTGAAAACCATAGTACAAGATTAGAAAATCAATATATTTCGACAACTAGGAAAAATCACAAAATCGTAAGATGCTTAGAGTGATGAGAAAATAAAATCATAAAACCCTAATATGCTTACAATAATGAGAATATGCTTTATAAAACTCTCAATCCCTAAAACTTTTACAATTCTACACACATCGAATAACTTTTACAAGCTCATCTCTCTTTTATAACTTATTGACGAGACATTATACATCCAAACATGACAACCAAGTTATCCCTCTAGGCAGGGGATGCTAGAGAGAGCAAAGGGTTTAACAAAAATAGTAGTAAAACACAATGAATCTTAATATTTTAATCTCTCATGGCGACACTGATGCACATACGGCTTCTCATCAATCAATTCTGGTTTTACTTCTCTATTGAGCCTACACCCTTAAAAAAAACCTCGATAGTGTTGAATTAAAGTTTTATATGGACCTTAACCTTACTCTTTCTAAGAGATATAAGATACCACAATCCACCCTCCTAAAGGACCCAACGTCCTCATTGACACATTTCCGACTAGAGATCAAGCTTTGATATCATTTGCTTAGCGACAATTTTTCGAGCGATGTTGTCGGAGTTCCCAAGACTCTGATGATGCACCAACCTGTCTTCTAGTTTGCTTCGTCTACACCCTGAAAAGTGCATATATATGGACATAACGCCCAAGCATATGTGGGACAGCATTATCTGCAATAATTAATTACAGGGAGCAAAGCTAAATTTCTCTTTTATTCAAGAAATCGATTGAACATATGTTTATTACAAAGATACAGCAGTAATTAAATAAAAAATATGTTGATGATGTGCTCACTAGAAGAGAGGAAATCCGTATCCAGAAACTTCCAGGACTTTGTGTACACCTATGGGTTTCACACCTGGCCGGAATAATTTCCTTCGAAATGTACCTGTAATAAGCATTGATTCAATCACTAGTTCATCAATAGAGTTTCAAACCGAAAGTTGCCAAGGATAGGAGTTTGTCACAAAATAATGCATTTTTTTTTTTAAAAGTACCAATCTAATACGTTTTAAAAAATATTGCTCAAACTAGTGCTTAAAACCATAGTTCGTGACTACAATTTTAACTTCAAGCTTAAAACCATAGTCACCAACTTTGGTTTGAATGGCAACATACTAGTTTGACCATTTTTAATATTATACTCTCTATATATATATATATATATATATATATATATATATATATATATATATATATTTTAACGTATTATTTTGGGACAAAACTCCGAGGATCCTGAAGTATTGAAATTCACTCACATTTCTTTCAGAAACGGGTGCTTGTAGAAGGCATCAGGGATTCTCATGAGAAAATTGGTTACAATGATCAAGAACCTGAAATACAATGAAGATTGGCCTTAGATATATGCTTAAGGCATCAACAATTAGTAATGCAAAATCTCTTCTCTATCTATGATCATGCCTTCGTTTCATTCATTTACTAAGGATTTTTTTTATGATATGTAAGACGGTCAATATATTAACAAAAAAGGACCAAGTCTCAGGATATATACTCAAGCATCAACAAATAGTAATGCAAAATCTCCTCTATCTATGATCATGCCAGTTTTTATGATAAATCAGAGCCGATAAATATATTAACAAAAAAGAACCAAGCCCCAAGATATATACTCAATCATCAACAAATAGTAATGCAAAATCTCTTCTCTATCTATGATCATGCCCGGATTTTTTTTATGATACGTAAGACAATCAATATATTAACAAAAAAGGACCAAGCCCCAAGATATATACTCAAGGCATCAACAAATAGTAATGCAAAATCTCTTCTCTATCTATGATCATGCCTGGATTTTTTTTATGATACGTAAGCAGATCAATATATTAAAAAAAAGGACCAAGCCCCAGGATATATACTCAATCATCAACAAATAGTAATGCAAAATCTCTTCTCTATCTATGATCATGCCCAGATTTTTTTTATGATACGTAAGATGATCAATATATTAACAAAAAAGGACCAAGCCCCAGGATATATACTCAAGCATCAACAAATAGTAATGCGAATTCTCTTCTCTATCTATCATCATGCCTGGATTTTTTTTATGATACGTAAGACGATCAATATATTAACAAAAAAGGACCAAGCCCCAGGATATATACTCAAGCATCAACAAATAGTAATGCAAAATCTCTTCTCTATCTATGATCATGCCACAAGTTTTTATGATATGTAGGCGATCAATATATTAACAAAAAGGACCAAGCGGGATTTTTTTATGATACGTAAGATGATCAATATATTAAAGGACCAAGCCCAGGGATACATACTCAAGCATCAACAAACAATAATGCAAAATCTTCTCTATCTATGATCGTGCCCGGATTTTTATGATCGGTAAGGCGATCAATATAGTAAAAGGGACCAAGCCCCGAGGATATATACTCAAGCATCAACAAATAGTATTAAAATCTCTTCTCTATCTATGATCATGCCAGTTTTTTTATGATAAATGAGATAATATATTAAAGGACCAAGCCCAGGGATATGTACTCAAAAGCATCAACAAATAGTAATGCAAAATCTCTTCTCTATCATGATGTGCAGGGATTTTTTTTTATGATACGTAGAAAATCAACCTCAGCCAAAAAAGGACCAAGCCAGATATATACTCAATCATCAACAAATAGTAATGCAAAATCTCTTCTCTAGCTATGATCATGCCCAGATTTTTTTTATGATACGTAAGACAATCAATATATTAACAAAAAAGGACCAAGCCCCAGGATACATACTCAAGCATCAACAAACAGTAATGCAAATCTATGATCATGCCCGGATTTTTTTATGATCCGTAAGACAATCAATATATTAAAAAAAATGGACCAAGCCCCAGGATATATACTCAAGCATCAACAAATAGTAATGCAAAATCTCTTCTCTATCTATGATCATGCCCGGATATTTTTAATGATACGTAAGACGATCAATATATTAAAAAAAAGGACCAAGCCGAGGATATATACTCAATCATCAACAAATAAGTAATACCAAAAATCTCTTCTCTATCTATGATCATACTTGGAATTTTTTTTTATGATACGTTAGACGATCAATATATTAACAAAAAAAGACCAAGCCCCAGGATATATAATCAAGCATCAACAAACGATATGCAGAAAATCTCTTTCTATCTATGATCATGCCGGATTTTTATATGAATCGTAAGGCAGTCAATATATTAAAAAAAAGGACCAAGCCACAGGATATATACTCAAGGCATCAACAAATAGTAATGCAAAATCTCTTCTCTATCTATGATCATGCCTTCATTTCATTCATTTACTCAGGATTTTATTTTATTTTTTGATGAGTAAGATGATCAACATATTAACAAAAAAGGGCCAAGCCCCATGATATACAAAAGGGCTCAACAGGAAAAGAACAAAAAATGGTACAAATACAATATACCTACCACCCACCCAATAACCTAAAGAATACACAAAATCAGACTTATAATGGAGGAAACCCCGTCATAGATTAAACCCAATTTACTCCTCCAGGTTTTTGATGGACAGAGTTCTAGTCTTCCCATTTCCCAATAATGCTCCCACAACAGCAAGAAAACAACCGATCAAGAAACACACACACATACAAAGGAGAATTCACCGGCTTTAGGATGAAAGGGAACTAAGTAGCTATGCTCCAGGTCTTTCAGGGGGTCAGGTTAGAGCTCCCTTGCTAATTATCTCACAGTTTAAAATCACTATAACAGTAGTAATCCGTTGGCAGCAATACTTAATACATGCCTAGCCTTGGGCATTTTTATATAAGGTGAATTATGTTTCTAAGCATGGAGGGGGAATAAATTTAAGAAGGATCTGTCCAAAGGTACACCCATCATAATTCTCGTGAGTCAAATTTTAAGGGCTAATATGGGAAGTTCATTATCTGTGAGCATACTTCCTAAAATTAAATCCCCAAAGTACATATGAAATGATGAGTGTACCTTTGGACACATCCTTCTTTAATTTATTTCCCCTCCATACATATAAACATAATTCTCCCTTTTATATATTAGTTAGTTAGATGGTCAGTCAATGAAATTTAACTGAGGTCCCATTGAAGTGTGTGCTTAAACTTCCAGTTTGATGCATGTCAATAACTGAAAGATGGAATATTTTTCTTCACGTATGGATGAAACAGCACAACCGTATAAGGGATATAATTGTACAAAACTGAACTTACAAGGAAGTCAATCTAGTGATATGAGCAAGTCCAGATGGTATCACACCGGACATTTTGTTGTGGGATAGGTACCTGTAACTCAACAGAACAATCGATGTTACAAACTGGAAAAAGGAAAGGAAAATTCAGATACAGAAAGAGAAATAACACCTCAATAAACAGTAGCATACATAAAGAACACTTACAAGATTTCCAAGTTCGTCAAATTTGCAAGTTGTGCTGGAATTCCTCCAGTAAAATAATTGTTATTCAGATAGCTGCATAGAAATAGTAGAATTACTAAGAATTATCGGTTTATGATTACAAAACATAAACCGGGATTAACATAAATGAATTAATTATGATTTCAAAACCGGGATTAACTTACAGATTACGAAGAGCAGGAAAGCATCCCTCAATGCGAATGAGTTCCCTTATAGTACCCACCAAATGATTGTGGCCAACATCCCTGCAAATGTATGATATTACAATGGGTTACGTTACTCCTGAGATTGAAAGAGGAAAAAAAAACAAAAAAAACTCTCCAGAACAAGATAAGTGAAGAGGAGAAGAAATATTACAAAGTGTAAGATTTTTGCAGAGTGCCCAATTCTGGAGGAATGCGATAACAGGTTTCGTGTAGATAGAATGTAGCTCAGGAAGATTTGCAAGCTCCCTGGGAATTTCCCCTTTGAAATTATTGAAGCTCAGATATCTGCAGAAGAATCAGTTAACAATCTTCAAACTGAAAAAAGGATACGTATTACAACAAGAATTCCCAACAAAAACTCAATCTTCAAGAAAAATGAAGTTACTCACAGATATTGTTAGTTTCTTCAAGAATTCACCTATTTCAGGAGAATAACATCTTGTAGCAATTTCACCTCAAATTGCTGAAAGAAGCCCAATATGATAAAAAAAAGATGAAAGATCATAATACAATAAAAAGATATGCAGAATAAACAAAAGCATGTAATTTGCTCCAGGTTTGGAAAGTGTTCTGAAAACAATATCCAGTCTAATCAACAGGCACTTTTGGAAGAACAGAAAAGAAGATCACTGATATAATATTAAATATAGGTTTGCATGGCATAAAACTTCTAATATCAGGATATTGCATGCGCTGATACAAAAGAGACTTAGTTATTGTCAAATAAAATCAACTAACCAAGCCTTATAGCATCATTTAGGGCTGAACTAGTTAAATCTTGTAATGCCTTTCAAGGTTGAATTTCACATGGTATGTATATTCTTGCTAAGAAGAATGATTCAGACATGAAACTGGTGTTATATATTTCCTGTAAGTAAGAATGTCCCAGGTTAAAAGGGGCATGTCGTAAGAATGTCGCAGCTTAAAGGGGGCATGTTATTTTTCAATAACTGGGATATCATCCATAATTCCTCAAAAATTTACAAGATCATTCCTTCAAGAATATTATAGGAACAAGAAACATGCATGGGAACCAAGCATCAGAACCAGAGGTAGGAAACGTGATTCTTAGTGAACAAACATTAGAGGATATACAAAGCATTATGAAACGGAATTTAAAAAAAAAACATGGAAAGCTTTGTAGATAAATGTAGGAAGTAGGAACCATTAAATAGTTAGGATCTAGAGTAATAACAAGATCATAACATAGTACATTCATAAACATTGCTTATAATTTGGTAATCACTGGTTCATTACATTATTACAGATTACCAGTCAATTGATCTGAAAAAACCATTTCCATTTCCTTTGATGATCTCTCTCTTTTTCTTTTTGGACAGGTAAAAATGCACGAGTATAAAAATATACCAATAGAGCATCTCAAAGTACATGGAGTATACAAAGAGCACCAAAAGTGCCAAAATGAACCTCCAATGATCTTTAAAGGGCAGATATAAATAAGATGCCAAAAATATTTTCCAAAAGCAAAAGCTTCTGAAAAAAGAGAGTGAGAACAATACAAAAGAAAAGGCATGAATGGTGTGGCTCGAAGTGTGCTTCCTTAAAAAGCTCCAGAAGCAGAAAAAAGTTCTTAGGAAATCAGGGTTCCAACAACCTATTAGAACTTCCAGTAATCCTGAAACAAATAATAGTTGCATAGCCCAAAACATGGTAAGCAAATTTTAGCTGCATTAACAACCAAAAATCCTTCTGACCATGGCTCTATTTATATTCATAGACCTATATTAATTTGCCTACAAATCAATATCTTCTTGATTCCAGACCAGTGCCAACATCACCAATCACTTGGATTATGCCATACTAAAACACATTATTGAGGCATCAAAATGATGCAATCTGATACACAGATTAGCCAAGTCTAGCTACATGTGAGAAAAGCAAAAAATCTGGCATCCATTAGCAGAAAAGGTTCATAAAATAGTGAACTGTAACAATCAAAGTTGTTTCACCTCGAAGATGTACAATATATTTCCATCAATACATTTATTGAAAGAGAATATTGATGCCAAAGGCAACCTGCAGGATACCTATAATTTTTTCAAGTAAATTTAGCCAGCCTCTAATCTCTCCCATTTCATGCTTTAGATAACAACCCAAAGGACTACTACTGATTTTTTCTTTGAGAAAAGGGCATCATCAGCACCACTGTTACCAAAATGATTTTTTTTTTTTGATTGATAAAGAGCAATATATTGACCAAAAAGTATACAAGAATGTATAAAGAGACCAACAAAAGAGTGAGAAAGAAGAGCCAAACAAACCATCCCGAAAAGAGAACCACACCCTAGGCATAAGTGCTAAGTAGCCACTGCTTTGTTTCACAGGGTTAGTACTTAAGATCAGGATAACAAAATTCCACAAATTTCTAGGCGCTGATATTAGGATAACAAATCCATGAATTTGGTTGCTCGCACTCTTCTGCCATGTGTAACTTCTTAGTTTCTTCTCACTTCTACAAATAGGCTCCTTTAAAGTGGACAATGTCATGCAACAGCCAATTAAAAGGAAAAAGAAAATCCTATAAATAGGAAAGAGAAATAATCCCAAATAAAATTTATGTAACCTCCTTCACCATCATTCAAAAATCTGGGAGGTTAAGATCGATATAGTCCACTCTTTCTGTAAAAAACAAAGTAATGGTTACATCTCATTTATGATTTAGCATCCTGTAATTTTAAGACAAAAGAAGCAAAGACAGAGGAATCTACCTGTATTATAACACTACAAACAGAAACTTCATGGTTAGCTGTCCATTCCAAAATATATACCATGATTGTATTGTCGTACCTATTTCAAGTCTAATCATTAGGTTTCTCAAAGATGAACTAATTTTAGATAATGAACCTTTATGTTTATATAC
This sequence comes from Tetrastigma voinierianum, assembly GCA_016808115.1. NCBI lineage: Eukaryota > Viridiplantae > Streptophyta > Magnoliopsida > Vitales > Vitaceae > Tetrastigma > Tetrastigma voinierianum. The sequence goes on along the minus strand of JAEQBH010005890.1, from coordinate 66,282 downwards.
ATGAATCATTTTGTATTCTTAAAAATAAGAATATTTATAAGTACATAACATGTTTTGATCGTAATGACATTTCCATGTTTCCTTCAAATCAGATTAAGACAGCGAAACAAGAACTGGATTTTATAATAATAATAAATAATATGAGAATAGAACTTTATACAACAAAGATAAGCCATTACTATGACATAGATTTTTTTGATAAAAGTAGTCTGTTAAGGAATTAAGAGCCTACGATATACTAGGTGCTGGCAATAAATTTGCGTGGAAGTCAGGCCCAGTCAACTTGTTATTATGGAGATCCTACCATATGTAACACAGTCCTTACAGATTATAGACAATTGCAGAGGAAACGGATTACAAGAACTACTGATAGTGCTGAAATACCATTTTGATAGAATACATTAATGGTAATATAATAGCACCAAACTTAGGATTTTTAATACACAGTCGAACTCGGCATCCAGTGAGCAGATATTAAACAAAACTAGAGCAGAAAACAGCTTCAAATCATTCAAAAATGACTTCTGAACTCAAGACAACAGATGTCAAAGGCAGAAGATCATTTATGCATGTCCTCAAGAAATGCCCAACTTTTTGTTGGAAAACCAGCCAGAAACAAAATTAACCTACACATCCATTCATGCATGGAGAGTGGATATAATTCAACTCTGAAAACTACCAAAAAATAAAATCATTAATCAGAAAGGAGAAAAGAAACTTACAACCTTGTAGATCCAACAAATTAGTCACAGCAGTAGAAAAGGCCCAACAATCGACACTGCATAAACTTCCCCTGCAAGCACACAAATATATTTCAATATGCATACAACACGTAATTGAAAAATCAAATTCCAAAAGTCCGTTTCTAAATTTCAATTTGACCTCCACAACTTCATTCAAAACAGATTCGTTGCATTGAATTATCCTCATCACCCTTTGCATCACAACATCCACAAATATTAAACTCCCAACGCTTCACAATATCACATTTAATTCAAGCATTTCCTGCTTTTCCAAGCTTTAATTAGCCATAAAAAATTCAATATCCCTTCCCGAACGCAAGAAAAAGCAACTTGAAAACGCCAACAAAAACGTACATAAATGAACTAACAGCAAACGGCCGTTAGAACAACGAACAAACTTCCAAATCAATGTAAATAAGCAGTACCAAAAAAAGAAAAAGAAAGAGAGAACGCTCACAGTTCAGTAACTACTCTATAATCCCCCTGAGTAGAGCAGGTGACACCAGACCAAGGCGGTAGGTCATGACCATACGGAATCAAAATCTCACAACCCACGCGTACACTTACTCTCCATCCCAGAGACATGATTTCATTCAAAGCCTTCACTGCAACCACAAAACCCCACATCCGAATCAAATATAACCCCATTCCAGCCCCAAAAAGACCAGATCCGAGCTCGATAACCGAAATTTACCATCCCGCTTTAGGGTTTTGCAGAGGCCGAGGTCGAGAAACAACGCCAGAAGGAGAATCAAATTCACAGCCACCGAAGAACACCGACAAGCCATTCCGCCGTTGGATCAACACTCACATATGGTAGAATCCAATTCGCCACCCTCTCTCTCCTCTCTCTCCCTTCCTCTCTCTCTCTCTCTCTCTCTCTCTCTCTCTCTCTCTCTCTCTCTCTCTGGTTTCAATGGAGATTCACTTCACTTCTGCTTATGCCTCTGCCGACGCGAACGCGCACGCGGAAGGAGCAGTTGAAAACCGCTTCGTCGGTGGTTTTCTTTTCTTTTCCTTTTTTTTTTTATTTTTTTTATTTTCTAATAAATAAATATTAAAATAATAAATTTAAACAAAAATCTTTTTAATTTTATTCCACATAATAATTATAATACGATCCATACAATTTAAATGTGAGTAAAACCAATTTTGGGGTAATGTATTACGAATCTTCTAGAAGAGTTCTTGTGTTTTTGTCTCCTATCACAGTTAATTTCTAATCAAATATTTTATTAAGGTTTTTTATTTTAATAATAATTTAAACTAACATTAATATCACTTAATTTATAATCATTGTTATCACATTACTTAAATTCATAATTTATAACAACAAAAAAAGTCTTTTGAATATTTCATAAATGTGTGAGTAAGAGAAAGGGTTTCAATGCAATTATTCATTTATTAAAGTTTTTTTTTTTTTTTTGCATTTATCATAATGAAAAAATAAACTAACATCATTTAATTTTGAATTATGTAGAAAAAAAAAACTCATATTTTAAATTTAATAGTAATTTATCTCTCGAATTACCACTTTGATTTGAAGCTATTCACCATAATTAAACTATCATGTCGTTTTTGTAAAAAACAAAGGTCTTTGTCATCTGTAATGTCAACTTTTAATGAAATTAAATAAATTATAATTATGACTTTAATTCATTTATTCCATGAATATTCATTTCAATGGTGGACAAAAATAAATAAATAAATAATAAATAAAAATACTTTTGAGCCCAAACGAATCATCCTCCTACAATAAGGAGGGCTTTTTTGTCATTCTCCACATAAAATCATATCTCTACACATATTTCTATCAATTTATTATTAATAAAGTGATTATATATATATGATTTTGATTTAATATTAATAGTTGAAGTTATAACGTTTTATTTTTAAATAAATGCTTTATTATAATATTTTATTTAAACGGTCGAGACAAACAAAATATGATCATCAGTATGTTGTATAATTATTTTTAAAAGGTATTTTTGTAATCGTAGTATTACTAAATTTGTGATTTTTAGCTGATTTATTATATTATTTACTTGAATATGTTGTTTTATCTTCTATAGTTTTTAAAGATTTGATATCGATGTTTTATCGTATCTTTGCTAATTTTAGAAATTATATAAAATCATTTATGGAAATCATTTGGATTCATAAATAGATATTTAAATTAATTACTCATTAAAGTTGTTATTGTTTTGTAGCATTTATAGCAATTAAAATTATATTTTGAAATTTTAAACAATTAATATCTTTGAATTCACTCAAGTTCATATAAGTTTCATTTGCCTTACATATTTAATGTGAACTTAATTAAGGAATGAAATAAACTATGTATTAATCTTATTTTCCTGATGGATGGATATTCCATTTTAAAAAAATAAAAAAATAATAGTTTTGTTAATTCAAATTAACAAGCGAAACATAAACCTTAATCATAATTTTAACAATTAATCACAAAATCATATATATATATATATATATATATATATATATATATATATATATATATATATATATATATATATATATATATATATATATAATTGTGACTAAAAAAAGTTTCCATAATTATAGTTATCTTTCATCCACCATTAAACTTTTATAAATATCTTAGAATTATTTTTCGAGGAATATAAAGAAATTAACCTAAAATGTGAAAAGATGAAAAAAAAAAAAGAGAGAGAAATTTTTTGTAAGTTTCTTATTATTTTATTTTAGATTTCAAATAAATATTACATTAATAAATGATAAATTTATTTGGTGAAAAAAATCATAAATTTATTTGTTTTTCATTTATTTGAAATATTTATTAGAAAAATAATATATTTTCAAAAACATACTACGATAATGATGTGAATAGTTGTTGTAATTTATATTGACTTTTATTTTTTCTTTATACTAGTACCATATATTTAATTTTACATAATTTTATATGATATAATGTATATTAAAGCGATGATCTTTTCCATTTGGGCTGAGAACGGGCGTGTGGGGGTCGAGTGGACCGGATTGTTTGCGATTTGGGATGCGTTTCTTGGATTGTATGTTTGAGGTAGGATCGACTGTTGTTAATCTGCGAACCTTGGATGAAGTCTTGCTCTGCAGCCAGGAAGCAGGTCGGGACTTGCGGTGGCAAACTCAGTGAGGGTCGGGTTATTCCTTGAGAGAAAAGAATCGCAGAGAATTGTGATGGCATACGAATGAGCGTACCTTTCCACCATTGGGGATGTGCTGTATTTATAGTGTATATTATTCCCAATTTGAGGGTAGTAAGGATTCTTTCCCATTGGATGTGATATTTATTGCCTTTATCGGATTTTAGAAAGAGATATTGAAGGAATAGTTTATTGAGAATTATCCTACTTCCCTTATTGGTGAGATTTGATTGGATTTGCAGGATAATATATTATTGAGAATTATCATGTTTTCCTTAATGAGATTTAATTAAAGATTTAGTTAGATTCACAGGATAATAAGTTATAGAGATTAAATGCTTTCGCTATTAAGCGAAATTCAATCCAATTTGGGGATATGGGCTTTCTCAATTATCCATAACACGGCCTTTGGTAGAAGTGGACTGAGCCTTCCTTTTAGTATTGACGGCAGAGCTTGGGTGTTTTTATAGGGCTGTATACTCCTTTGGGCTTTAGTGAGGTAGATCTGGCAGCGCCTATTTTCAAAAAACCTCATCGGTTGCCCCAGCCCTTGTGCACGATTGTGCGTCAAGGCGAGAGTATATGGATTTCTTGTATGGAATTGGCTGATTTACGTGTCGGCTGAATTTGGATTAGTTAGAGCTTTGTTGTGTCTTGTAATACGGTGATAATGATGGCGTTTCGGGTTCTCCTTGTTCATTTCTTAGTAAATCCTCGACCCGTTCGTCTTTGCGTTAAGCTGATAAATGGCTAAGTGAGCGTCACGAGTTGAGAAATTAAGCTCGTCAAAGCGAGTCGCTGAAGCCGTGGGCTAGCTTGTTCATTTGGGCTGGATTCTAATTTATACGACTTTTAGGCGAAAGGTCGTCGATGCGAGTTCTTGATCTCATCGGTACGACTTGTATGAAGCCGAATTGATTCCTTAGTTTGCATGACACCTTTTATTTGGTCGTCAATCTGGTGTTATTCTCAACTCTGGATGAGATTTATTTTCTGAGTTGGATGAACCTAGCCAAATTTTCTTTGGTTAGTTCAGGACTCGATCATCTGGAGACCTCATAATGATAAATCAAATGGATAAGAAAAACACCACAGTCTGAATGTTGTTTTTGTTTTGAACTGGAATCTCGGATTGGGAAACTCTCAAATCAATGAAATATGAATAGGTTGTAGCGGGAACTTTCAATGTGCGATAGACTCTATTGAGTGGATGGATAGAGCAGAAAACAATGAGTGGCTGATGGGAAGAGCTCGTCAGGTCAAACAATCGAGTAGGCTCGTCAGGTGATGGCTTGATGGGAAGAGCTCGTCCCGAATTGAATAGTTAGTGGGAGCTAAGGTTCAAGTCGCGATGAGAAGGGAGCGAGGCTCGTCATAGTGAGCAGTGGTAGAGCTCGTTAGACGAGGAATAAGAGAGCACGCGAAATGTTGAGTGATAAGAAGAGCTCGTATGAATGAATAATTGAGGAGGAGCTCGTCCGTGTTGAGTGATGGGAGAAGGCTTCGTCGAGAATGAAATGGTGAGCTGGAGCTCGTCCGTGTTGTGTGATGGGAAGGCTCGTTAGGATGAGGAGTGGCGATTGAGCGGAGAGTGGCGGTGTGGCAGTGGCGGGTGAGGCGAGAGTGGCGGTGTGGCAGTGGCGATTGAGCCGAGTGCCGGTGTAGCCAAGTGGCGGCGGAGTTGGGGCGGGAGATGGCGATGCAGCCCAGTGGCGGTTGGCGGGTGGCGGATTGGCCCAGGGTGGCGATGTGGCCGAGTGGCGATTGGGCCGAGTGGCGGATTGAGCCCGGCGTGAAGATTGTGGCCGAGTGGCGGTGTGCGGTGGCGATTGTAGCGGTGGCGATTGGCCAGTGGCGATTGGCCGAAATGGCGTTGTAAGTAAGTGGCGATTGGCGAGTGGCGATGTGGCCGAGTCGCGGTCGTAGTGGCGGTGAGGCAGTGGCGTGTAGCCCGGTGGCGATTGGCCAGGAGTGGCGTTTATGGCCAGTGGCGATTGGCCGGTGGCGATGTAGCCAAGTGGCGATTGAGCCTGATGGCCGATTGATGAGAAGTGGCGGCGATGTAGCGATGGCGATTGGCCAGAATGGCGGTGTGGCCGTGGCGGTGGCCGTGGCGTGATTGGCCGAGTGGCGTTATGGCCAGTGGCGATTGAGTCGGTGGCGATGTAGCGAGTGGCGATTGAGCGAGTGGCGATTGGCCGTGGCGGTGTAGCCGTAGCGATTGGCCGTGCTTGACTCTTAGCCAGGGGCATTGGCCGAGTGGCCGATGTAGTAGAGGCCGTGGCCGAGTGGCGGTGGGCGAGTGGCCGGTTGGCCAGAAGTGGCGTTAGCCAGCGAGAGTGGCCGATTGGTAAGTGGCGGTGAGCAGGAGGTGGCGATGTGTGGGTGATGGCCGAATGGCCGGTGAGCCTGGACTGGCGTTATGTAGCCAGGAGTGGCGATTGAGCCCAGTGGCGGTGAGGCCGGGTGGCGTTATTAGCGAGTCGATTGGTAGGAGTGGCGATTGATGGGGTGGCGATGTGGCGGTATTAGTAGGTGGCGATTGGGTGGGGAATGGCGTTGTGGCCAGAGTGGCGATTGGCGAGTGCGATGTGCGTGGCCCGATTGATGAGTGGCGTTGTGGCCAGAGTGGCGGTCAGGCCAGTGGCGATGTGAAGTGGCCGATTGGCGGTGCGATTGGGCGAGTGGCGTTGTGGCCAGTGGCGATTGGCCGATGGCGTTGTAGCCGTGGCGATTGGCCGTGGCGATTGAGCAGTAGGCGTGTTATGGCAGTCGCGGTCGAGCGATGGTCGGCGAAGTCTGGCGTTCGTAGCGGAAACGGCGGTCGACGGTGGCGTTATGCTTAAGTGGCGATTGGCCGTGCTGATAATAACCCGATGGCGATTGAAGCAATGCGATGGCCGGTAAGCGCGTCGCCGAAGTGGCGATTTAAGCCGATGGCGATGGCCGATGGCGATGGCGAAGCGGGTGAAGGCGGCAGAGAGGGGGTGGTGTAGGCGGCGCGGTGGAGGCGAGGAGGGGAGTGTTGTGTGGCCTGATGCCTTTGAGAAAGGCGTTGTGGCAGAGTGGCGATTGAGGCGAAAGTGTGATTGGCCCAGGAGTGGCGATGTAGCAGTGGCGGTGGTAGAGTGGCGTTGCGGCGGTGGCGATTGGCCGTGTGATGGCCCGTGGCGATCTGGCCGGCGGTGGCCGTGGCGATTGGGCGGCGAGTGGCGATTGGCCCGAGTGGCGTTATGGTAGTGGCGATTGAGCCCGGTGGCGATGGCCGGCGGAGTGGCCCGTGGCGGTGGCCGGGAGATGGCGTTAATAGCGGAGTGGCGATTGGCCAAGTGGCTGATAATGGCGAAGCTGAATGGCCCAGTGGCGATGGCCCGGAAGTGGCGTTAATAGCCGTGGCGATTGGCCGGTGGCTGATGGCCGTGGCGTTGTGGCGAGTAAGCGATGTGGCGAGTGGCGATTGGCCGATGGCGTTATGGCAGTGGCGGTCGGCCGTGGCGATTGAGCAGTGGCGATTGGCCGAAATGGCGAAATGTAAGCGAGAGCCCGGTGGCCAGAAATGGCTGTAGTGGAGTGGCGATTGAAGCCGAGGTGGTGTTGTAGCCAGTGGCGATTGGCCAGAGTGGCAATTGAGCGGTGGCGATAATAGCGCGGTGGCAATTGGGCGGTGGCGATTGGGCGAGTGGCGTTCTTGTAGCGAAGTGGCGATTGGCTAGAGTGGCGATTGGCCGGGTGGCGATGTGGCCGGGGGCTGTGGCCGTGGCGATTGAGCGAGTGGCGTTAATGGCGTGGCGATGTAGCCAGTGCGGTGGCTGAGTGGCGATGAAACAGTAAGCGTGCGTTATGTAGAAGTGGCGATTGAAGCGGGTGGCGATTGAGCGGTGGCGATGTGCGGGGAACAATTGGCCGATGTGGCGATTGTAGAGTGGCGTTGGCGGTGGCGATTGAAGCGGGCGCGTGGCGATGTGGCCCAGAAGTGGCGGTGGTAGAATGGCGTTGTGGCCAGAGTGGCGATGTGTAAGTGGCGATTGGCCCAGAGTGGCGATGGTAGAATGGCGCGTTGGCATGGCCCAGAATGGCGATGGCCGTGGCGATTGGCCCGTGGCGGTGGCCGAGTAAGCGTTAATAGCCGAAGTAGCGATTGGCCGGCGAAGTGGCGCGATGGCCCGAGGCGATTGGCCGTGGCGATTGGGCGTGGCGTTGGCGCCAGTGGCGATTGGCAGTGGCGATGTGGCCCAGTGGCGGTGGCCGGATGGCGATTGAGCGCTGGTGATTGGCAGTGGCGATGGCCAGTGGCGATGTAGCCGTGGCGGTGGCGGGTAAGCGTTAGCGGAAATGGCGTTGGCCGATGGCGATTGGCCCGAAGTGGCGATTGGTAGGGTAGGCGTTGTGGCCGGTGGCGATTGAAGCGAAGGTGGCGATGGCCGAGTGGCGGTGGGCGAGTGGCGTTGTAGCGGTGGCGTTGTAGCGGTGGCGATGTGTGGTGGCGATTGAGCAGTGGCGATTGGCCAGGAGTGGCGTTGCCAGCCGAGTGGCGATGTGACCGAGTGGCGATGTGGCCGAGTGGCGATTGGCCGGGAAGTGGCGCGTTGTAGGCGGCGTAGCGTTGGCCGTGGCGGTGGCCGGAGATGCGCGATGTAGCCGAAGCGGTGGCCGTGGCGGTGAAGCGAAACCGATTGGCGAAATGGCGTTATAGCAGTAAGCGATTGAAGCGAGTGGCGATTGAGCAGTGGCGATTGAGCGAGTGGCTGACTCTGGCAGAAGCGGTGGCCGAGTAAGCGTAATAGCGAGTGGCGGTGGCCAGAGTGGCGTGTAGCGGAGGGCCGTGGCCAGTGGCGATTGTGAGTGGCGATGGCCAGAGTGGCGATTGGTAGGAAGTAGGCGTTGCCAGTGGCGGTGGCGAAGCTGATCGACTCCTCGAGGGTGGCGTGACTGCAGGTAAACGAACTCGTCGAAGTGAACGGTTGAGTAGAGCTGAATCTTGTATTGATGGGAAGAGCTCGTTAGTGCCGAACTTGGGAAGGCTCGTTATTGGGAAGGCGTTGAGGTGAAGGCTCATCGAGAATCACGTAGTAGGAGCTGCCAGTGTTGACGATGGAAGAGTTCGTCAGTAAAATAGTAAGCGAGGGCTGATCCATCGAAGGGCGGTGAAGGAACAGTGAGTGGAAGCAGTGGGAACTGTCCATATCGAGGAAGAGCCGTCAATAGGATTTGTAGGAGGCCGTCTGTCCGGAGTGTGGTGAAGGGCTCGTCCCGTAAGAGGGAGTTGTTTGGAGGAATTTCGTCGGGGGTAGAGCCATTGGGAAGAGCTCGTCAGGTAGACTGTTGCGAGAGCTCGTCCATGTAAATAATAGGGGCTCGTCAGGTAGAGCCGTTTGGAAGGAGCTCGTCAGGTAAACTGTTGTAAGAGCTCGCCCATGTAAATAATAGGAGCTCGTCAGATAAAGCTGTTGGGAGGAGCTCGTCAGGTAGACTGTTGTAAGAGCTCGCCCATGTAAATAATAGGAGCTCGTCAGATAGAGCTGTTGGGAGGAGCTCGTCAGGGTGGCTTTGTTGTAAGAGCTCTTCCCGTGTAAATAACTCCAAGACTCATCCAGTAAGTGTTTGGAGGAAGCTCGTCGGGTAGGCTGTTGTAGAGCTCGTCCATGTAAAATAATAGGAGCTCGTCGGATAGAGGCTGTTGGGAGGAGCTCGTCGGTGAAATTTGTTGTAGAGCTCGTGTAGTAAATAATAGGGCTCGTCAAGTAGATTTGTTTGGAGGAGCTCGTCCCGGGTGGAAATTTGTTGTTAGCAGAGCTCGTCCGTGAAATAATAGGAGCTCGTCGAGAGAGGCATTGGGAGAGCTCGTCGGGTATCTTGCATTTGTAGGCTCGTTCATGTACACGCATAATGGGAATTCGTCGGATAAACGTTGGGAGGAACTTCGTCGGGTGGAAATGTTGTAAGAGCTCGCCCATGTAAATAATAGGGAGCTCGTCGGATAAAATTTGTTGGGAGGAACTCGTCGAGTGAAATTTGTTGTAAGAATTCGCCCGTGTAAATAATAGGGCTCGTCGGATAAGGGTGTTGGGAGGGAGCTCGTCAGTGAAATTGTTGTAAGAGAATTTCCGTCCATGTAAAATAATAGGAGCTCGTCAAGTAGAGCTGTTTGGAGGAGCTCGTCAGGTAGACTGTTGTAAGAGCTCGTCCGTGTAAATAATAGGAGCTCGTCAGATAGAGCTGTTTGGAGGAGCTCGTCAGGTAGACTGTTGTAAGAGCTCGTCCATGTAAATAATAGGAGCTCGTCAGATAGAGCTGTTGGGAGGGCTGGTCGGGTGGCATTGTAAGGAAGCTGGAATCGTGTAAATAATAGAGATTTCGTCCAGTAAAATTTCATTTGGAGGAACTCGTCGGGTAGGCCCATTGTAGAGCTCGTCCATGTAAATAATAGGAACTACGTCAGTAAGATTTGTTTGGAGGAGCTCGTCGGAGTGGGTTTGTTGTAAGAGCTCGTCCATGTAAATAATGAGGGCTCGTCGAGGAGGTGGGAGCTTCGTCGAATTATCTTTATTTGTAAGAGCTCGTCCATGTAATACATAATAGAGACTCATTGAGATAGATTTGTTGGGAGGAATTTCGTCAGTGGAAATTTGTTGTAGAGCTTCGCCCAGTGTAAATAATAGGAGCTCGTCAGTAGAGAATTGTTGGAGGGAGCTCGTCGGTGAAACTGTTAATAAATAGATCCATGTAAATAATAGAACTCGATCATTAAATAATAAGACTCGTCGAAGTAAGAATTTGTTGGGAAGAGCTCGTCGGAGTGTTTGTTATGGAAACTCGTCAGTGTAGATAATAGGGCTCGTCAGTAGAATTTGTTGGGAAAGCTTCGTCAATGTAAATGGTAGGAAGGGCGATGTTTGGAATCGATGAAGGGCTAGCCGATGTAAATGGTAGGGGCTCGTCCATCCCGGAGTTGAGGACGAGCCTGCGTATAGATTGTGCGATGGGTGGAGTGCATGCGGGTGCGGCCGAAGGGCTGGAATCAGCGCTGAATAATGGGGGCTCGTCCATCAGTGGAGGGATGGGCCTGCGTCGATATGAATTGTACGAAGGGCGATGCAATGCGGAGATCGGCGAAGGGTGCGTCCGCGGAAATGAATAGTGGGGCTCGTCATTACGAGTTGAAGGGTGAAGCCTGCGTCGATATGAGCTGTAAGAAGGGCAGAGTACATGCGGGGCCTTGGCCGAAAGGGCTGGAATCCTTTGTGAATAGTAGTGGCTCGTGAAAATCTGGTTGAGGGAGGGCCTTGTCAGTATGGATTGTAAGAAGGGCAGATGCAATGCGGGCGCGACGAGGGCTTCGTCATTGTGAATAGTAGGGGCTCGTCATTGTGAATAGTAGGGGCTCGTCGTGCGAGGAGTTGAGGGCGAGGCCTCGTCGGTGATATGAGCGTAAGAAGGAGCGGGTGCGTGCGGGAGCGCGTGGGCTCGTCCTTTGTGGTAGTAGGGGCTCGTCCATACGGAGTTGAGGAGGCCTTGTCGACGTGTAGTTAGCCAAGAAGGAGCCGTGCATGCGGGTGACGTGAAGGGCTTAGATCCTTGTGGAATAGTAGGGGCTCGATCGTGCGGGTTGAGGGACGAGCCTGTCGTATGAATGGTAAGAAGGAGCGGTATGTGCGGGTGCGTGAAGGGCTCGTCAACTGTGAATGAGCAGGGGCTCGTCGTTCCCGGAGTTGAGGGACCCAGGCCTCGTCGATATGAATGGTAAGAAGGAGCCAGATGCGTGCGGGTGCGGCGAAGGGCTCGTCAGCGTGTGGTAGGGGCTCGTCTCGTGCGGAGTTGAGGGACCCAGGCCTCGTCCCGATATGAATGGTAGAAGGGCTTGAGTGCATGCGGGTGCGTGAAGGGGCTCGTCCTTTGTGAATAGTAAGGGGCTCGTCATTACGAGTTGAGGGCGGTACCGTCGATATGAATGGTAAGAAGGGGCGGAAGATGCATGCGGGTGCGTGAAAGGGCTGGAATCCTTGTGAATAGTAGGACCTCGTCGTGCGGTTGAGGGTGAGCCTCGTCGATATGGATTACTTGGCTCTGGCGTTGCCTTGGTGTTTCGGTGAGTGGCGATGTGGCCAAGTGGCGATGTGGCCAGAAGTGGCGTTGTGGCCCAGAGATGCGATGTGGCCGGTGGCCGATGTGTAGAGTGGCATTATGGCGCATTTGATCCCCAGCTCTGACGGCGTGGCACAATATTGGAGTAGGTGAGCTTCGTCGAGTGAAAAGGCGTGGCTCGGTACGTGGTCGGTGTGATGTGGCTGGTGGTCGACTCCTGACGCGTGGCTTTGTGGGGTAGGTGAGCTGGTCAAAGTGGCGGTGGCTCGGCGGCCAGAGTGGCGGTCTGGCGCCGTTTGGTCGATCTCACGGGCGTGGCTGTGGGGTGGGTGGGCTCGTCGAAGTGGGCGGTGGCTCCGGTATTTGGTAGGAGTGGCGTGGCTGGTGGTCGACTCGAGGGCGGCGTGGCTGTGGGGTGGGTGAGCTCGTCGAAGTGGGCGTGGCTCGGTATTTGGCCGATGCGCGATGTAACTGGCTGGTCGACTCGAGGCGGCGTGGCTGTGGGTAGGTGGGCTCGTCGGGTGACGGCGTGGCTCGAGGCGTAGTGCAGTGGCGATCTATCTTTGGCCCGGTGACTCTGAGCGGCGTGCTTTGTGTGGAGTAGGTGGAGTTCGTCGAAGTGAGCGGCGTGGCTGGGGCTGAGGTAGGTGCTTGATCATGGCACTGTTTGGTCCGACTCTGACGGCGTGGCTGTGGAGTGGTGAGCTCGTCGAAAGTGATTTGGAGGCTCTTTGCAGTAATACGTCGACCGACTTTTTGGAAAGGTGCGGCGTCTTTAATGCGATTGGCGGAGAATTTTTAGACGTTTGCGTGAATTCCGTGCTTTAGCGCTATACCAGATGGCGGCTTCATTGCTCTTAGGTTTATGCTTTGGATAATGCGCCTCTTCTGGTGCATGCTTGCAATCTGCGAGATGAGCGTCAGTTTGTTCGTCTTGGCCAAGGGATCCGCTGAGAAGGTGATTCGGTTGTTGGATACATTGTAGGAATTGTGTTGCCCTTCATAAGGAGGGAAGTTGTGACCTTCTTAGACAAATCGTGTCTCCTGGGCATTGTTGCATCGCACCAGCCGTTGTTACAATTCTTCATCAGTGATCGGTCGGTGGCGGAGCGCCTCGCCCCTCGTTCGTGTTAAGCTTGCCTTGTTTCTAATGTCTTGGGTGGTAGGGTTTGTCTGCGTGCTTGGATTAAGTCCTTGCATCCTTAGGCGGATTGGCGTTGCTCTGCTTGTGTTCCTTGTTGATACCATCGATAGCGAGAATCGATTATATTTTTAAAGAGGCTGTCGTTCCTGAGGCAATGCCATTGATGATGCTTTTATTTGAGCTGGTGGAGCATGTGGGGGTGCTGGCTGGACCGGTGTTTGCAATTTGGGATCGGAGCTCTTAGTTAATGCAGGGAGTAGGATCATTTGCCTTTGTTCCGTGCGGGCGTCGTCTCTGCCATGGGAAAACGAGGGGTCGGCGGGGCTTTGCCGTGCCATTTCAGATCTTGAAAGTCGGATATTGTGAGAGAAAAGAAGAATGCCCGAAATTAGTGTAGGCGTCGAGATAGGCGTCTGGCTCGCGGATTGGGGTGGCCACATGTTATAGTGTATATTATTGAATTTGAGGGTGTAAGGATTAAACCGTGGATGTGATATTGTATTTGTAAGTTTAGAAAGAGATATTTAAGGAATAGTTTATTGAGAATTATCTGCCAGCTATTTGAGATTGATTGGTTGGATGCTCTCTTATTGAGAATTATCTGTTTTCCTTATGGTTAATTAAAGATTTAGATTGATTATGGGATAATAAGTTATAGAGTTATTCTTTTTCATTGGCGAAATTAAATCAGTTTGCGGGATATGGGAACTTTCTCGATTATCCCATAGACCTTTGGTAAAGTGGTAGGCGCCTTTTTGATGACATTTAGAGGCTTGGAGTGTTTTATAGTTTCTTACTCTCCTTTAGGCGCAAATGAGTAGGTCTATTGCCTTATTTTGAACCTCATCAAAAACCATACATATATAAAAATAAAATTGTATTTAAAAATGTATAATATATGATGCCCTTGGGTATAGATTCATTTACCTAAACATAGAGAATATTGAAATTAAATTCCACACCAATTAACTTATAATAAAATAATAAAATCATATATATTTAAATATTTTGCCAATTGATAATTAAGATATGGTTTTGATGAAATTAATTACTCATTTAAATTATTATCTCAACATTAAAATCACTAAAATTAGAGGATCACATACTAACAGAAAGAAAAAAAAAACACTTCAGAGTTCAAATATGTAATATGAACTTAATTTAATGAATTAAAATTATCTTTTTTGTTGGGCAATGATGATGTTATCTGTTTTGAAAAATGATTTTTTCTGAATTTAGAAATTTTAGTAATAAGTCATAATTTTTTTTTTTTAAAACAAACAAATTAAATTTAGCTTTATTAGTAAATTTACATAATAGTATATGTCATCACTGGAACAACCCGACACCCCTCCCCAATATGCCCTTGCCCACCTGTTGTTTAATGGTAAAATTCTATTACTTGAGCTAGGCTTGATGGGCACGATACTTAATTAAAAACAAAAGAAATGAATACTCTTCGAAATCAAATAGAAAGAATATTGAAATGTATATATAGAAGAGAATAATAAAAGAAAGGCATTGCATATGGAGGAGGGTCTCGGGTTTGAGTCTGGTGCGATAGTTTACTATATTATAATTAAAATTTGTCATCACTAGAACAACCCGACACCCCTCCCCAATATGCCCCTGTCCGCATGTTGTTTAATGTTTAGGTTCTATTACTTGAGATAGGCTTGATGGGCACGAGACTTAATTAAAAACAAAAGAAATGAATATTCTTCAAAATCAAATAGAACGGATATGGAAATGTATATATAGAAGAAAATAATAAAAGAAAGGCATTGCATATGGAGGAGGGTCTCGGGTTTGAATCCCGTGCGATAGTTTACTATATTATAATTAAAATATGTCATCACTCTCCCCAATATGCCCCTACCCGCCTGATGTTTAATATTGAGGTTTTATTACTTGAGTTGGAAACACGGACCCAGGAAACTTAATTTGAAAGCGAGGAAATGAATATTAACTTGTCGAATAGAAAGGATATTGAAATGTATATATAGAAGAAAATAATAAAAGAAAGGCATTGCATATGGAGGAGGGTCTCGGGTTTGAGGTCATACGGCCGGTTGTTATATTATAATTAAAATGTTTTGCTTAAAAAAAAAGAAAAGAAATGAAGGCCGACAATAATTAAAGAAGAAGCCCAATTGGTGGGAAGAATATTAATATTCATTTATATGGATCATATTCATAGTCATACATACACACACACATCACCCAACTTTACATGAAAGTATTTATTGTAAGTAGTAGTATGAGAGGGGAAAAGACAGCTCTGCCCTCACATTCCATTTCCAAAACACCTCCAAATTTAATGAAACTCATGGCCTTCTCCTGATATCTCCTACCCCTAAAAAAAAAAGGAAAAAAAAAAACCAGAAAGCAAAAATACAAGTCTAGTACACCATTTCCATGCTTGTTTCTGCTGCTTCTTCTTCTTCTTCTTCTTCTTCAAATTTTCTCATGACTGATTTCATTTTCTTTTTCCTCCATGAAAGCATTAAGAATTCAATCCAAAAACAAGCGTGGAAATAGTAACAGTGATAGTAGAAGGTAATTAGATCAAAAAACGAGAAACAAGAAAAAAAAAAAACTCATTGGGTTTAGCCGATTATTCTCCATCTCAAAAAATAAGCTGGAAATCGTCTTCTTCTTCTTCTTCCCTGTGAATTTTCCAAGAAAATGGAGGTACTCCCATGGAAGACACGCCAAATTGAGATGAAGGGTACTGCAGAGTAGAAACGATTCATTCAGTTGTGGAGAGGGTTGGGCCCTGAGGGCACTAGTCTCTTCTCCACGCCGTATCTCGGGTCGATTTCATCTGACGGCGGCGGCGGCGGCGGAGGAAGCAGATGGGGACGACGGCTCCTGATTCTTTGAATCTGAATGCACAAAGAAGACGGGGGTCGTTCTGTTGCCACCGCAGAACCGCAAGAACGGTGGCGGCGGTGGTGGTGGCGGTGGTGGGTGGTGGTGGGGTTGGAGAATTCGCCCAGTTGGGAAGCGGAGGTAGTCAAGAAGACATGGCCAAGAAGAAGAAGCAAGAAAACCCAAAGCCAAGAAGATGGAAGAGGAGAATCTTCATAGATCAAGAAAGCTAGCTAGAGAGAGAGAAAGGGTATATAAGAAGGAGGAGGTGGTGGAGACTGTTTATAGAGAGAGAGATCAGGGAGAGAGAGAAGAGGCAGGAGGAGACACATGAACTCATGAAGACAGAATCAAAAAAACTAAAAAAGATTGGATTTTTGGGATGGAGGAGGAGTTAGTACTTGTGGGTGGAAAATCCAACATTTTCAATCAAAGGAATCACGTAAATGAACGCGTGGGATTGTACTTTTGTTGGGAGAGAGAAGAGAGAAGAGAGAAGAGGAAGTGTTTCCACATCTCCCCCACCCTCCATTATTTACCATTTATGGCCCACCTCCACTCCCCCACTTTATCATTCATGACTTTAGGATAGAGTAGTAATTTGAGCCCAATCCATTCGGAATTATGGTCGGGTTGTTAATTTATTGGTTCAAAAAAATCGAGTCAAATTTGGATCGGTACAATCAAATTTTTAGTTTTATAAGACAATCTCGAAATCTGACCAGCGAATTAGGATCGGATTGTTATTTTTTGACAAAAAATGTTAGTGGCGCAATTACGATTTGGGTTTGAACTATCTGTTCAAATTTTAGCTTTATAATCATTTGTGACTTTAGGATAGAGTTAGTGAATTTGGGCCGTCAACAGGTGGTCGAGTTCTTCAATTTATTTGGTTGAAAAAATCGAGGTGAATTTGGGTGGTGCGGCCAGTACCCAGTTTTATAAAGCGATTTATTCAGGAACTTTGCTTGAATTAGGTTTGGATTGTTATTTTATTAGCAAAGGGGTCGAATTTGGCGCAGTCGATTGGGCAGCCTAATCCGTCAAATTTTAGCTTTATAATCATTCGTGATTTTTAGGATAAGTTAGTAGTTGGCGCGATCCACCGGAATTATGGTCGGGTTCTTCAATTTAATGGTTCAAAAATTGAGTCAAATTTGGATCGGTGCAGTGAATTTTAGTTTGCTATAAAATGATTTCAATCAAGCTAAGCAGATGCGGATTGTTATTTTATTGGCAAAAAAAGCCTGATCCGTCCAATTTGTAGCTTTATAAGGCAATTTCAAGCGGACTAGATTGAAATTAGGATCGAGCTAAACTAGGTCAAATTTGGCTTGGTCGATGTGGGCATGGTCCAGCCCGCCTACTCGAATTGCCAACTCCATTTCATCATTCATGACTCAAGACTAGAGCTCGATCCATTGGGCTAGCCCAGCCCACTAGGAATTAGGGTTGGGTTGAGCTACTATTTTATTGGTCCGAAAAAATCGGGCCAAATTTGACCTAGACTAATTTGGGTCCAATCTGACATCTTACAGAATTTTCGAACTTTATAAGGCAATTTCACTTATCAACAGCTCGAATTAGAGATTGAATTTTGAGCTATTTATTTTATTGGCCCGAAAAAATTGGGCCAAATTTGGCCCTACCTGCTATGGTCCTTCCCATGCTCATGCACTTCCCATATGCTACCACACCTCGAGTTCCTTCCCTAATCCTAGGTCTTGATATCTTATACTAGCATTATTTTTTTGATAATCGTGGGTGTTTAGCTACCTGACATGCACCTTAATTAATCCCATGAGGCCATGCACTTAAAGATAGAGTAAACCCTAATAGCTATGAGGGGACTCGAAATGGTGATCATTGGAGAGCAAACCTAAAGCGGAACCAACTAAGCTATCCCTTATATCTTATACAAACATTATGAAAAAATAAAAATAAAATTGTCATTTAAAAAAAAAAAGTCAAAAGATTAGGATTTTCTATACAACATTTGAATCAAAGCATGTTTCATGACTCAAATGTGTTATAAAACTTACTTTTAATTCTAGTAGTTGATAATTAAATTCATTTGCTATTTTTTCGTGACGGTGTAAATTTCTCTATTTTTTGACTTTTACAAGGTTGGTTAATTACATATAATTTATTGACTTTTAATACTATTATTAGTTTATTTCACTTTTTCTTTGATAATTTTCCTCTTTTATTTTTTTTCCCCTTATATTTGTTGAGAAAAGAAAATAAGACATCGTTGAAATCGATATCGCGATAATAAAATCACGGCGTAGAAAAAGCATCCAGATTTTACATGAAAACCTTTTCAAAAAAAAATCACGGGCATATTAAGAAAAAAGCTTCACTATGAATCTGATAATAATTACATAGTACGGTGAAATACATAATAAATCATAATACGTTGAAATGATAAAATACTAGGTAGAGTCCATACACTTGGTCGGGTTATGGGCTATAGGAATCGATCCCAAGCCATACCTTTATCATGCCAGTCTTTATTTTTAACGCTTTTTTTTTACGCCAAAATTCACATTGCGGACTTCGAATCGACTATAAACCCCGAAATCAAATTCGAATCATAAATCAACAAATCATAGCATCGACAACCATAAACTTATAAGAGCACCATTTTCTAACAATTATTGTGATAATGAAGGTCAAAAATATCCATTAACCATATATATAACCACTATTATCCTCTAACATTCCATCTCCATCATTTCAATTTCCACTACTAATTAATTATATAATGCATACACAATTTCCACAGACATAATCATCATATTTTGCCTTCAATCTCCATCACCATTTTTTTGGGATGGGTCGAGAGGTGTTATGAAGGCCGTCTGTTCTTACGGAAGACACGTTTTATAAAGCAGGGAAAAATGTTAAAAAAAAAACGATGGAATTCTTAGAAATGGTTCGGAGAAGCACAGAAAATTTTCTAGATATTGGATAACGAAATGAACCTCACTGTTGGATTCGTCTTGCAAAATTTAATTATCGAAAAACGGAATTTCGTTAAATTAAAGGGACGTGATTTGTACCAGGTTTCGGGGCTGTCGAGGTGTCAGTGAACCCCAACCAGTTTTGAGAAAAAAAATTGAAAGTGGAAAATAAGTTAAGTAAAGTTCATTTAAAATAAATTGAAGCTTGTCTGAGACGAAATAAATTGTTTTTAGAGATAGCCGGATGTAATGATCGATTTGACAACGTAGCGCGTGAGCCTCACTTAAACTTAAGTGAGAGGGCATGGAACAAAGGAGGGCTATGGGGACAAATATCCTCATTCTGATTTTAAGTGCAAAACTGTGAGAGAAAGGGAGAGGAGAGAGAGCTTCGAGAATCTTACCTGCCGATCCTCGAGTTAGTTAGTCGAGAATTCGTCGCAAAAGCCGAGATCGTTTATCTGGTAGCTGCGGCGTGGTGCTGGAAGCAAGGGTTTCGCGAGGATTTAAGCGGGAGTTCGGAAATCAAGGTTTCGAGGTTTAGGAGTGTCATGAGACTTCTTAGAGTTTAGCCTATATTTCACAGAGATAAGGATGCTAAATCTTTGGTTTATTTTTCGTTCACAGGGGCTGTTTGGTTGAGTTTTAATGCCTAATGGGCTGTTGGCAAAATAATGGGTTATGGGAATAGTGCCACATTTTTATGCTATATGATGTCGGTTTTTGGGTTGATTTCGGTTAAAAAAAGGAGGAATTTAGACTAGTATCCTTCAAGGAAATTGTAGCCCTATATAAGAACTTGATGTTAGGCTTTTGAATCATCCAAATTGGACATCTATAACCCAAGTTATGGTTCATTTAAGGATGCCACAAGCCTGTTTAGTAGAACTGCGTCACAGATTTTTGGGACTGATTTTGGGTTGGGAAAAAGTGAGAATTGGGACTAGTATATTTAAAGGAAATTTTATCTCTATTTGAGAACTTGATGTTAGGCTTTTGAATCACCCAAATCGGACCTCTATAACTCAAGTTATGGTCCATTTTCCAGGACTACTACAACTTGGGAGTACATTTTAATGGTTTGTGTTCGATTTGGGAGATTGTTGAGGACTGGATTTTTGAACTAAGTTGAACTATTCTATGGTCTATGATGGCTTGTTGTTTGGAATGTTTTTGTAGGCATCTCTATCATACTGGCCAGTCTTGAGATCAAGTGTCGTGCTTGATTAAGGAGTAAGCGTGTTTGGGTGTGATGTGTGTCTTTCAGCATGTTGACATGAGATGAATTTATATGTGCAAATGGACATTACATGGCTTGTTTGTGTGTGTCATTGCTTGATCATAGAATGAAATGATTAATGGAAGTCATATGCAGGTGATGTGATTGTACATGACACCGGTAAGTGGTGTGGATTGTGTTTCCATGTAGCATTCGTGCTCAAGTATAACGCGTGATATAACGTCTGATAGCATTGCATTGCATTTATGCATAGAACATCGTATGACATGGGTGTGAGTGCATGGTAGAGATCGACACTGTGTTTGGTGTTCAATGGTATGTCATGAGTACATGGTAGATCGACACTGTGTTTGGTGTTCGATGGTGGGCTCGGTAAAATGGGACAAGCGTCCCCAAATGAGTCACCAGGTCGAGATAAAAGAAAAAGAAATGAAAATACGTGTGTTAGGTATAACGATATTTTGGTTAGACATATGTATCCGGCGATGAGGATTGGCGAAAGTGTCGGAAGGCTTGCGAAACTGCGGTGAGACCAGGAAGTGCATTTACCTGGCGCACATAGAACTTAGTAAAAGCAAGTTGATACTTGAAGATTGTCGATGGATTTTGATTTATAAAACAAAAAAGATTTTGTTTTGGAAAATGGTCACTATTGGAACATAAATGATAGTTTCACATGGGACGGGGTGAGTCGCGTGCAAATGTGGCGTGTAGGCGTTTGAGTAGGAATGTGTATCTTTTACTTGAATGTGTGAAATGACATTAAGTATGCTGACAGGTGGAGAGTGGCGCTGTAGGAATTGATACCTGCTCTTGGCGTTGCTCGTCGTCGTGGGACCTTGCGGTACGGGGGAGTGTGTAAGGAGGCGAGCTCCTTTGAGTAATGGATTTTGAAGGAAGCGGGATGTAGACTTTGATAAATATTTTGTAAAGCATGTTAGACAGTAGTTTTAATATATGTTATGTATAAGAGTGTTGCAATAAATTCTTATGAACTATTGTGATATAGTTGTATATTGTGGATATGGACTGATGGGTCAATGTGGTAATTACTACTTATGTTGAGACCTTGGATGAGTCATGGATATATTGTTATACAGGTTGTACATTGGGTAGAGCTGAGCAGAAAGGCTACGCTCGATTTTTGGGAAAATATGGATCGATAAATGGGACATAACGGTGTGGTATCCGGGTTACCGGAAATCCATAGGAAGGGTCGCGGGTTGACGGGTTATCGGGACCAGGGTTCTAGGGCGTCACACCTTTAAACCATGCAGCGCCAGGACTAAATCCTCATTGTGGGATGGACAATAAAGTGGTAAAACTCTACCACATAAGCATGGTGCATTCAAGGCTAAAACCCAGAGACCTCCCCAGTTAAGCTATGAGACCCCGATCATCCATCATAGATTAATATTCATTTCCACCTTGAAAACCAACCATGATATGAATATTATCCACTCTTTATGACTCTTTTATTTGCATGCCATCGACAATCCCCACTTCCCCTTCTACTCACCACATCTTTAATTAGCTTTCCTTATTAGAATATTGGAGGGATTTAGAGGTGGCAATTTGGGCGAATGGGTTGGAATTTGGTAGAATTTAACATTGAAATGGGCGAAAAATGTGACCTAGTCCCGGCCTAAATCCCCGGACGGTCGGACAAATTGCCTTGTAAAGTAAAAAAATTGTCGGGTGGGCCCAAATCAGGGCAGGCTAATAAAATAATAGCCTAACTCAGCTCCAATTCCGGGTGGACCAGGCTAGCCCAACGAGCCGAGCTTAAATTGCCACCTCTATGGAAGCTAATTAGAATGATTTAAGTTATTCCTAATCAGAACGAGGGTCATATGGGATCCGTGGTGTGGCAAAAATTGCAAGAAGGTTGGTATAAGGTGAATTCAGACACAACATTTTTTAAAGATCATAACATAATGGGTTTTTTCTCTCTTTCTTGGTTGAAAAATAAAGGTTTATCAAAGTATAGTTTTGAGTCGATCTGAAGTCGTTGATAGCTTAAATTCTTGTTCTCAGATATGATGTTGCAAGCTTTAGTTGAAGATTGATGGTCTTGTAAAGCGTGGAAATCAATGGCACGATAATAAAATCTGAAATAAAAGAAAAACATCGGATTTGCATGCAGAAGCCTTTGCGAGAGAAAAAAACCCGCGCGGAGGAGAAGAACGCTAGGAATGTGAGATAATTTACAAAGTCTGTGAGATATGGAATGAAACCTAATGTGTTGATATAGTGAAAATACCTAAGCGGAAAGGTTCATATCATAGAGTGACTCCACACACACAATAGATCCCATTTATTTATTTTTTAACTTTTTTTTTTCACAAAAGTCACACTGCGGACCTTCGGGTTAGATATAAGCTCAAAACCAAATCCGGGTCACAAATCAATATAAAGTACTATCAGCAAGTGCTTTTTAATTTTGTTTATAGATATACGAAATCATCTTTGCCCATTGTGTTGCAAGGTAGTTGGTTCTTTGCTCAGTCTATGGAGTGGTATGATAACACTCTAGATTTTCTTGTTTATGTTATTATTCTTTGAAACCTTTTGAGTTTAATAAAGTTCATAATTTTATCTTAAACAAAGGACTTTATTTAGGCTATTGTTACATTGGTGGCGTAACTACAGACTACTAAAGTCCCCGTG
The DNA here is from genome assembly GCA_016808115.1 of Tetrastigma voinierianum. Taxonomy (NCBI): domain Eukaryota; kingdom Viridiplantae; phylum Streptophyta; class Magnoliopsida; order Vitales; family Vitaceae; genus Tetrastigma; species Tetrastigma voinierianum. The sequence continues at coordinate 43,399 of JAEQBH010005890.1, read as the reverse complement.
CGGCGCCCAGCTTCTTAGATTTTTGCGGTGTATGATAATCTGATGGCTAACGAGTCAGATGCTCGATCCCGCTAGAAATGTGTGGTTTTAACGAGAATTGAGTACCCCGGCTACTTAAGTTGTTTTCTATTTGAGAGACTTTATGGTTGGGTGAAAAAGGTTATAAAAACAAAATAAAATAAAACAAAGTAGGGTATGATCAATGTCCACTTACAAGGACTGAGTTAATCTCAAAGAAAGCACTCAATGAAAGATACTAGGATTGATTCTTAGTTGATGCATTTGATTTATATTTATAAAGTGCGATTAAGTGAATATACCTTATGCTTATTCAAGGAAGCAGCGGTATGAGGTTTACACTTTCATGTCTCTCTCGATTTCTCCCTTGCGAATTCCTATTCTCCTTTCGGTCCATCTAGATCATTAAATCTGATACTTTTCTAAGGTAGTTCTTTCACCAGAATCCCTGTGGTCACCTCTCGGTCCACACAATAGGACTACCCGGACTACGCTCGGATCGATCACCTCTCGGTCCATACGATCCTTACATAAAGCTAAGATGATGCTACTCCTAATGAAATCTATCTAATACAAGGCATTCCCGATTCCTTAGACTTCTTTGATTATGTTAATTAGTATTTCAATTAACTAATTCATATCTTAAGAGACCTGAGACCATATTTTAGAGCGTAATCCAAGCGTCACCAAGGATGCCCTAGTAATGAGGATCGAAAACTCAACTCTTAGTATGGATTAATTAGTTAAAACCATAATAATTATAAGAATTACACCAACTAACATCCACACAAGCATGAATTCACAAAACCATTCTAAAAGATATATAAATCAAATATCAATTTAAGAAATCAACTATAGAGAAAGTTTGCTCTTTCATTTATAGCCTACAAATCTATCAAAATCATATACATTACATCCATAATGAAAGAGATGAGAAAGCGAGAAAGAGTTAGAGATAAACGAATATGAGATGAGAAATGCTCTAAACTCGGCTCGAGTTGAATTATGTCTTCACAGTTGATAGGTTAACTGATATTCGCCCAAATACAAAGTAAAATGAATAAAAACTCTAACCCTAAAAATGGTGATTCAAGAAGAAGAGAGGAGAAACCCTTAAGTAGGGTGTTCTCCCTCCAAAACCGAACCCCTTTAATGTTTAGAGAACATCTATATATAAAGATAGATAAAAATCGCTTTCTTCAGTCCGATACCTTCCTTTGCCTTAGCGGGCAGTGTGTTCATTTCAGCTATTTCCTTCGCCTCGGTGAATAGTTTCCTTCGCCTCGGCAAACCAGAATTTATCACTAATTCAGATTTGATCTTATGACATCAAACGATCATAACTCTCTCATTCGAACTCAAAATGAGATGATTTAAGTCTCTGAAAGCTAGAGATAAGTAGAATCTATCAATATTAAACTTTAGGTCATTGGAGGCCATTAGGAAGACTGAAAATGCACAAAATTTGAGAGGAATTACTGCATGTGGTGTTTGGAAAATCCTCAATTAACTTCACGTCTTGTATATTTTGTTGGCTACAGAATTGGGTGATCTTGGACTCGTTGGAAAACTTGGAAGGTGTAGAATCCATCCATAACATGCTTGAATCCATGGGAGGTCATGGTACAACCTAGAAATTCATCTTTTTGACCCTCTTCATGGAAGGTGTAGGCGTCCTAAAGGTTTTTCAACAGGATACATTTTCTTTTACTTTGAAAACTCGGTTAATATTCATGATATTTAAGTATATATATTTTTTATTGTTTTAGGTTCTAGTTTATTTGATAGGCATAAAATTATTATAAAAATAATAATACTCTTGTTTTTGGATTTTTGCGACTCTGCAATATGTGACTTATAATCACAATACATTTTAGTTTGTGTTTGTTGCGTGGCATGTGTTTATAAATCGCCAAGTAAACTACAGGGGTCGAAACTTTGCCGTTCAAGCTACGTGATGGGTGATGCTGGACTCATTGGAAGAAGCTTGGAAGGTGTAAAATCCATCCATATCATGCTTGGAAATGCATGGGAGGTCATGGGTACTACCCAAAAATTCATCATTTTGCCATTTTATCTCTTTCTTGAGGAAATGTTTTAGGCCAATAAGATGATAAAGTGTCTATGGATTTTTGTTAAGTAGTGTGATGGGGCGTGAAGTAGGCAGTATCATCTTTTAGATGGATAGAGGAGTTCGAGTCCGATGATGATTTTTATTATTATTAGTTATATATTTAATGGTACTTTTGGTTATCTTTTTATTTATTTAATTATCTTTTTAGTTTATATGTTAGGGTTTTACGTTGGTGCTTATAAATAATAATATCTTATGTTATTGTTTGGGGGACTTGATAAGATATTAAAGGAAACTTAGTGTTATTTTGTTTAGCTTTTCTTTTGAATTTTTATTTTTATTTTTTGTAGTCGAAATTTACATAAATTTGAGTATCGGCGTAAGCTTCGTCACGAGATCGTCTTAGCCTTAGTGGGCCAAATTGAACAACAAAATTGACAATTGACATAAATTAAGACTGCGTCTAGCCTATGTTATAGCAATAACTTTGTATTGACATTGTTCAAGCGTAGTCACAAGAATTTTCAGACAAACGACATTGTCATCGACTGCAATTACTCTCAAGCATTATGAAAATTGGGTTTCATAATCTTAAGACATATTTGTGTCTAATAACTTGCCGATTCAAAAGCAATTTTCTTGAAAGTTTCATTTTCTTTCTTAGGAAAATTTATGAAAATATTGTAAAGGATTGCTGGTTTTCATGAAAGTTGATAATTTTTTTTAACGTGAAAATATATGAGAATGAGATACATAAGTAGGCAGGCAGGTTGGCAGAGGCTGTGACTGGTTGGCTTGATGTGAAATATTGATGTGACTGAATTAAATATTTTACTACATCAATTCTTGGTGGGTGTTCTTTGCTCATCTCCCAAATTCGGCGCTTAGAGAAAACCTAAATCCCTAACCCTGATCCACAATCACAAAAAAAAAAAAAAAACAAAACCCCTCAAATTGAGATTATAACATAATAGCAAAAATCATTCCAAACCCTAATTTCTCATCTTAGCCACCGAGATAACCTTATAAAGATAAAATGAGGAAGAAACATTGCAAAATTCCGAATCAAGAATTGCGGCTTTATTTTATTATTTCTCTGCAAGGAATCGTCATAAGGTTAACTGACAGGGTGCATTTTTTTACTTTGAAAATTCAATTAATATTCATGATATTTAAGTATATATATATTTTATTGTTTTTTAGGTTAGTTTATTTGATAGAGCGTAAAAGTATTATAAAATAATACTCTTGTTTTTTTAGTTATTTTTCGCGGCTCGTCTGATATGTGATATATAATCATTATTACATTTTTTGGATTTGTGTTTGTTGCGTGCTTGTGTAATTATAAATCGCCGTTAAACACTTTGGGGCAGAGTATCTTTTTTCGTTCGAAGCTTTGGATTGGGTGATCTTGGACTCGTTGGAAGACTTGAAGATGTAAGAATCATGTCAGTATCATGTTTGAAGCCATGTGAGGTCATATCTGACAAAATTCATCTTTTTAGCCCTCTTTATGCTCTCTTTCCTTCAAAATGTTTATAGAGTCATAAGATTATAAAATTCTAATTTATGGATTTTATTTATTTTTGTTAGACCATGCGATAGGGCATAGAGTAGGCTGTATCACATCTTAGGCAAGATAAGCGAATCTAATGATAATTTTTATTATTATTAGTTATTTATTTAATTATACTTTTTGGATTTATATGATTATTTATTTAATTGTACGTTTTGGATTTATCTGTTAAGGTTTTCTGTTGGTGCTTATAAATAACATTTTATGTTATTGTTTTTGAGGACTTGATATGATATTGAAAACTTGAGAACTTCATTCTGTTTATTTTGTTCGCTTTCTTTTTAATTTTATTATTCTTTATAGTTGAGCTACATCAATTTGGTATCAGAGCATAACTTTGATTTGAGATCCATGCTCAGCCTCAGTTTTGTATTGATATTGTTCAAGTGTAGTCACAAGAACTTTCAGACAAATGACTTTGTCATCGACTGTAATTACTCTCAAGTTTTCTAGAAATCGGGTTTCATAATCTTTTGACATATCTGTATCCAAGAACTTGTAGATTCCAAAAGCGATTTTCTTGAAAGTTTCACGTTTTTTTCTCGGGAAAATTTATGAAAATATTGAAAAGGAAATGCTTCTGGTTTTCATGAAAGTTGATCATTTTTTTAACGGGAAAATCTATGAGAATGAAATACATAAGCGGGCAAGCTGGCAGAAGCAGTGATTGGCTGGCTTGATGTGAAATATTGATGTGACCGAATTAAGTATTTGACTACATCAATTCTCCACATCAATTCTCATTTAGGTGTTCTTTGTTAATCTCCCAAATTTGCTCAGAAAACCTAAATCCCAACCTCGATTCACAATCATAGAAAAAAATGAGATCAAATTACAACAACACTAACAAAAATCATTCAAACCCAAATTCCCTCTTAGCCACCGAGATAACCATAGAAAGATAAAACAAGGAAGAAACCTTGCAAAATTTTCGAATCAAGAATTGCACACTTTATTTGATTACCTTCTTAACATGGCCCAAAGAATCGTAGGTATTACAGGTTAACTGACGGGAATACGTTTTATTTTCTTTGAAAGCTTTAGTTAATATGATTGCAGTATATTTTGTTTGATTGATTTAGGTTCTGGTTTAACGATAGAGCATAAAGAATATTAAAATAAAAAAAATATTTTATTTTTAGTTATTAACAGAATTTCGTGCGATATGTGATATATAATCGCGTTATATTTTTGATTTGTGTTTGTTGCGTGCATTATAATTTATAAATCTCAATTGACTTAAAGTATATCACTGATTCCAGCTTTGAATTGGTTGATCGTGGAGTCGTTGGAAAGCTTTGGAAAGTGCATAATCCAATAAATATCATGCTTGAAGCGTAGAGTCATTTAGCCAAAAATTCATCGTTTTAGCTCTCCTTATATTCTCTTTCCTTCAAAATATTTCTAGAGTAAATAAAGTCTAATCATGGATTTTTTTTTTGTCGGGATAATGTAATAAGGTATGGAGATGGCAAATCACATCTTTAAAGCGAGATGGAGCTGAGTCGATGATAATTTTATTATTATTAGTTATTTATTTAATTATGCTTTTTAGTTTATACGTTTATTTATTTAAATGTACTTTTCGGTTATACAGTAAAGTTTCTAATTATTTCCTATAAATATTTTATGTTGTTATTGTTTAGGGGACTTTATATGATATTGAAAAGTTGAAACGTCGTTTTGTTTATTTTGTTATTTAAACTGATTTTATTATTATTTGTGGTCATTTCTGTCGATTTGATATCAGAGCATAACTTTGGTCCGAGATCAGTGCTTAGCCTCAGTCGGAGCCAAAATCGAACAACAAAATTGACTTAATTAACAGAGAGATTAAGATTGCGTCTAGCCTTCATTGTAGTAGTAACTTTGTATTGACATTGTTCAAGAGTAGTCACAAGAACTTTTAGACAAACGACATTGTCATCGACTGCAATTACTCTCAAGCCTTTTGGAAACTGGGTTTCACAATCTTCTGACATATCTGTGTCCAAAAACTTGCAGATTCCAAAAGCGATTTTCTTGAAAGTTTCACTTTTCATTTTTGGGAAAATTTATGAAAATATTGAAAAGGAAAAATATACGCTAGTTAAAGTTGATTATTTTTTTAACAGGAAAATTTATGAGAATGAGATACATAAGCAGGCTGGCTGGCAGAAGAAGTGATTGGCTGGCTTGATGAAATATTGATGTGATCAAATTAAATGTTGACTACATAATTCTCACATCTATTCTCGATAGGTGTTCTTTGACTACATCAATTCTCCACATCAATTCTCGGTGGGTGTTCTTTGTTCATCTCCCAAATTCGATGCTCAAAGAAAACCTAAATCCCCAACCCCGTTTCACAATCACAGAAAAAAAAAAAACCCTCAAATTGAGATCAATTGCAACAGCAGAACCCAAAAATAATTCCAAACTAATTTCCCTCTTGGCCACTGAGATAACCTTAGAAAGATAAAACGAGTAAGCTACTGAAATTTTCCTAATCGAATACGCCTTACTTTATTTGATTCCTTACCATGGGAATCATGGCGTCTAAAGGTTCTTGTGAATGCATTTAACTGCTTTGAAAAGCTAGTTAATATTCGTGATATTTAAGTATATTTTGTTTGATTGTTTTAGATTTTAATTTATTTTGATAGAGCGTAAAGTATTAAAAAAATACTTGTTTTTTTAGGTTATTTTTAAGCATTTCAAATGTGATATGTGATATATAATCGCGTTGCATTTTTGGATTTGTGGTTGTTGCGTTAACGTATAGTTTATAAATCACTCGATTGGGCTACGAGTGTATTTTTCGTTGGCTTTGAATTTGAGTGTCTTGAACGTTGAAAGGCATTGGAAGGTGTAGAATCCATCTATATCATGCTTGAAGCCATGGAAGGTCATGGTACAACCCAGAAATTCTTTTTTTTTGCGATTTTTATGCTCTTTTTGCTTCAAAATGTTGCTAGAGCCATAAGATGATAAAATTGTCCCCAATGGTTGTTTTCACAATAGAATATGTGATGTGGCATGGAATAGGCCCATATCTATGCCTAGAGAAGATATGAAGCCTAAGTCCAATGATGATTTTTATTATTATTAATTATTTATTTAATTGTACTTTTTGGATTTATCTTTTTATTTATTTAATTGTATTTTTTTTATTCATCTGTTGGTGTTTATAAATAGCATCTTATGTCATTGTTTTGGGGGACTTGATATTATATTGAAAAATTGAAGCTTAGTATTTATTTTGATCGACTTTTTCTTTTAATTTTTTATTAACTGTAAGCTAGAAACTGCATCGATTTAGTATGGAGAAGAAGCTCGATATGAGATCCGTACTCAACCTCGGTTGAATTTAAAATCGAACAACAAAATTGACAAGTGATAGAGAATTAAGACTGCGTCACAGCCTTCGTTGCTTAGTAACTCTGTATTGACATTGTTTAAGCGTAGTCACAAGAACTTTCAGACCAATGACATTGTCATCCAACTGCAATTACTCTCAAGCATTCTTGAAACTGGGTTTCATAATCTTCTAACATATTTGTGTCCAAGAACTTGCAGATTCCGAAAGCGATTTTCTTGAAAGTTTCATGTTTCTTTCTTGGGAAAATTTATGAAAATATTGTAAAGGAAAAGCTGCTGGTTTTCATGAAAGTTGATCATTTTTTTTAACTGGAAAATCTATGAGAATGGGATACATAAGCTGTCAGGCTGGTTGGCAGAAGCAGTGACTAGCTTGCTTGATGTGAAATATTTATGTGACTGAATTAAGTATTTGACCATCAATTCTGCACATCAATTTTCAGTGGAGTGTTCTTTGTTCATCTCCTAAATTCGGTGCTCAGAAAACCTAATTCCCAATCTGATTCACAATCACAGAAAAAACAAAACCCCTCAAATTGAGATTGAATTACAACAGCAGAATAAAGTCATTCAAGCCCAATTTCCCTCTTAGTCATTGAGATAACCTTAGAAAGATAAAACGAGGAAGAATCGCTTGCAAAATTTCTGAATTAAGAATTACTTGTGACTTTATTTGATTCCTTTGCGCTAAGGAATTGTAGCTAAGCATCACAAGGTTCAACGGGATACATTTCTTTCTTTTGAAAGCTTAGTTAATATTCATGATATTTAAGTATATTTTGTTTGATTGTTTTAAGTTACAGTTTATTTGATAGAGCATAAAGAGTATTAAAATAATAATAATAATAATAATTTTGTTTTTTTAGTTATTTTTTCATTACTCGTGAAATAAGTTATATATAATCGCATTCACGTTTTGGATTTGTGTTTGTTGCGTTAAGCGTATAGTTTATAAATCTCCATTGACTTCTGAGAAGGTATCATCATACTAAGATTCAGCTACGAATTAGGTGATCTTTGACTCGTTGGAAAGTTTGGAAGTTGTAGAATCCATCCATATCATGCTTGAAGCCATGGGATGTAACACCGAAATATCTGTGAGTTTCGAACTTTGTTTAGGAGTATATTAAAAATTCATCGTTACCGAAATAAAAATAGAAATGGAATTAATAATAAAAGCCCAGGAGTAAATATGTAATTACCATGAGGACTTAAGTGTCGTAAGATTAAAAGATGGGATCTTGAAATAGAAATTTAATAAGTTATGGGATTAAAGACAAATATAGAAAATATGGAATAGAAATAGAAGATAAATGGGGGACCAAGTAGCAAAAATGAGAAAAGTGTTAAAAAAAATGACTTGGCCAAACATGGCCTTAACAAACCCATGGAATAAGACCAAAAATTGGTCTCATTTTTGAGAGAGAGACAGCAGGGAGAGAAGAGAAGGAGAGAGAGAGAAGAATAAGAAAAGAGTGTTAAGAGGCAAGAGAAGGAGTATAAGTTCGCTGAAGAAAAGGCAAACCACTTCGCGAAAGCTTTGAAATTTATTTCCATGCAATTGCTGGTTATAGTTGTCTCCAACCTGTGGTTTTTTGCTGTGGTTTCATCCTAACCAATAATTATAGAGTGAAAAAGCCAGATAAACCACAAAGAAAGATGCAAGATACTTAAATCATCTTTTGGCATGATTCATGTCTAAGAAAGACAAATGGCAGTGCTGTAATAAAAACCTAACTAATCTTCATGTTAGTTAGTGTATGGTTAATCCATATAATAATGGTTTGAGAGTAATAATGATAGGTTTTTTGGTTGAAAATATGTTATCGGTTATGAATTTGAATAGTTAGATTACGCAGCATTTATGGTGAAATGGCTTTCCTGGCGATACGAAGATGCGCTGATTTATCAACCTATAAAAAGGAGGAAAGCACACATTCCCGCATTTCGTGATGTACCGCACACTTTCGAACATGTACCGCACACTTGCCTGTCATTTGGCTAATGTGTACCAGACATTAGAGGTGTACCAGACACCTCGCTCTGCTTCATACTCGCCAAAGAAGTTTATAACTTGCTTTATTTAGTCCCGAATTATTAGCCCATCGGCAACCAAAAAACAAACTCTGCAAAGAAAAACTTCTAAAATATGGAAAAGAAAATAGATTATCGTCAATTAGATGACCCAAGGGTCAAAGATTCGCTCAGTACATAAAAAGTCACCTGGTGATCAAAGTTGAACAGAAGGGGTTCTGAAGTTAGCTTTTGACGTAATCTCGGTGAGCTCCTGTTCTAAATCGGTGAGATCACTGGGCCAGAATCAAGGTCTCATTTTCAAATGGAGCATGTGCTAACTATGTCAAAATGAAGTTAACTTTGAAAATGAGATATGTAAACAGTCCCATGTAAAAAACGTGTAAAATATCACAGTTTATATGAAAATTTTAATTGAATTTCCTAACAGCCATCAATGATCCAAATTCCAGCAAAGATTCATGTAGGAATAAGAATTATGAAATGAGATTTTTACAGACATCATAATTTATGTTACATAATTTTTGATGATATAACAAATATTGAAACAAATGCAAAATGATAAAAATGCAATGATAGATTACTCACGAAATACTTAATATGACATGAACATGTGGATTATATGATAGATATACTAAAATGAATAGAATAGAATATGCCAAGAACAAATGATAAACGCACAACGATGCTAATTAACAGATAGCGTTAATGACGTAAGATAGAAACAAAGATATGTGCATGTTCTAGATAGTACATGCAGTAAATATATGAATGAGTAAAAGTATACATGATAGAACAGGGAAAGTGCGTAATATAAATATAGAAACGAAAATGTTATAGATATGAATGATATAAAGGAATATGAATATAAAGATATATATGACTACATGAATACAAGAGTGCATAGATGCATTCATGATATGCGATAGGATTTCATATATATATAATGGCACAAAATTAAATGATGCAAAAGATATGAAATACTTAAAAACGAATCGCCTAAAATATTTAACATGAAAGTAATATTACGAACATGTAATGCGACACATACATTGAGAGTTGCGACGCACATAAGATCATATGACTACCTAGGACCAAAGAATGAATGAGTGACGCCCCGATTAGTACTCTGTGACTCCCGACAATAAGCCTCCTAAGACTGACAGTAATTTTTGCAGATTCTCATTAGTGTCCCAAGACTCCATGATTAGTACTTCTATGATTTTGATTGGTGCTAGTTTACACTCCCGGTTTCAAGATTCTAAGATTCATTGGTGTTACGCACCTCAAGATCGGGGATTGCACTTCCTTCGGTACTTATCAGATCAAGGCCCTACTCATTTCTTATGACTGTCTAGGTAGTCAAACAAAGATATATGATAAGACTCTAACAAAGAATAAAGTAAGATCTGAATGTACTGATTAATCTTCAGAAGGCACCACGTACCTCCAAAGTACAGAAAGTATACGAAAGCACAAAGTATATGATAGATAGAATAAGAACGTACAAATGTATATGAAGATACGACATGACACGATATTTATGAAGCATAAAGAGATTGTTATGCGATGAAAGTATAGACAGCTTATAAGAACAAGAAGAAAGTACAAGATGATAGTATATGATATGATAGTAAAAGAATAAGTATTATAATCTCTATGGGAGATATGAACGATACTAGAAATTCATGTAATACGAAAATAGAGATATAATATGAAAGTATTGGCTTTGCCAACACAAGAGTGTCACAAAGAACACGAAGCACAAAGTATATGATAGAATAAGAACGTATAAATATATGTGAAGTATATGAATAGTACATAGAAATTTCTAAATAAATCATAGAACTCGACAGATGAAAAAGACATAGATTAGAGACATGATGAGTAACTCCGAAAAGAATAGGAATATTGAAAAGACATACTTATGTTAAAAAGACGAACATCAGGATAAGTATAGGAATATGTAAAGTAATTTTAAATAGGAATACAGAAAATCATAAATAAAGAGATGCTAAAGACATAGAACATGTGATAGAAAAGATTGACATGCACAGAATATGTAAGATGATAAGGAATTAAAGTTATGTAACATGTGATAGAGCATATAATGCATGATAAGCTTCAGGATCGCTTATCGCGGTCAGTCTACGCATGTTCTACTAAGCGTAAAGTTCAAGACGTGTTCAATCCGTGTGGCAGACAGAGAAGTAGAGCGCCAGAGATAAAGGGACATTCCACATCGCTGTTAAGCGCCGACTCGAGATAGGTGCTCACCGGCCACGTCTGTGAATATCTCGATGTTTTGTAATAGAAATTGTATATGTATAAGTATTTGTATAGGTAAATAGGACTCAGTATATGTGTATAGATTTGTTTATCACCACACTAGTTGGTAGTTCTTTTGTATATAAATGATTTTTGTTATTACAAAAATCGTTTGTATACTATGGGTGCATGGGGCACAAATCAGAAAGAATATGGGCCAACGAGAAATTCCCAAGACAAGAGAGTATATAGATAGTATATATGATATTCTCACTGATTTTTTGTCTTTGATCCGCTAATCTGCCTGGGCTGGGATCCCATGACATGGGAGGTCATTGTACAACCTAGAAATTCATCTTTTTATCTTTTTTACGCCTCTTCCTTCAAAATGTTCCGAGTGCATAAGATGATAAAATTCTAATCTATGGATTTTTATTTTTTTTCAGACCATGTGATGAGGCATGGAGTAGGCTCATATTTATTCCTAGACGAGATAGGAAGCCCAAGTCCAATGATGATTTTTATTATTATTAGTTATTTATTTAATTATACTTTTTGGATTGATCTTTTTATTTATTTAATTGTACTTTTTGGATTTATCTCGTTAGTATTTTCTATCGCACGCCATAAATAACATCTTACGTTTTTTGTTTTCGAGGACTTGATATGATATCGAAACTCGGTAACTTAATCTATTTATTTTGCTTCGCTTTTCAATTTTATTATTCTTCAGAGTCAATGACTCACTTTATTAGAAAGATAACTGGATCCGAGATCCGTCACCCTACGAAGCCAAAATCGAACAACAAAATTGTCATTGTGTTGACATTATTCAAGTGTAGTCACAAGAACTTTCAAACAAACGACACTATCATCGACTGCAATTACTCTCAAGCCTTCTGGAAACTGGGTTTCATAATCTTTTGACATATCCGTGTCCAAGAACTTGTAGATTCCAAAAGCGATTTTCTTGGAGTTTCACGTTTTCTTAGGAAAACGCAATATTGTAAAGGAAAAAAGCTGTTGGTTTTCATAAAAGTTGATCATTTTTTTAACGGAAAACTATGAGAATGAGATACATAAGTAGGCAGGCTAATAGAAGCTGTGACTGGCTGGCTTGATGTGAAATATTGCTGTGATTGAATTAGGTATTTTGATCACATCAATCTCGTTATGATCTTTTGACTACATCAATTCTCCACATCAATTCTCGGTGGGTGTTCTTGTTCATCTCCCAAATTTGGAGCTCAAAGAAACCTAAACTAACTCCCAGATTCACAATCATAGAAAAAAAAAAACAAATCCCTGGGTTGAGATTGAATTACAACAACAGAACCAAAAATCATTCCAAACCCAATTTGCCCTCTTGGCCACTGAGATAACCTTAGAAATATTAAACGAGGAAGAGACCTTGTAAAATTTCCAAATTAAGAACTGCACACTTTATTTGATTCCCTTTGCCACCACACTAAGGAATCGTAGGCATCCTAAAGGTTCTTCAACGGGGTACATTTTCTTTTACTTTGAAAACTCAGTTAATATTTACATATTTGCATATTTTGTTCGATTTATTATGCATAGCTTTTCTGATAGGAGCATAAAGAGTATTAAAATAATAATAATAATAATAATAATTCTTTTGTTTATCAGTTATTCTTTCGTGACTCGTAAGATGTCGCTATAAAACAAAACCATCTTTTCTAAGATTGTGTTTGTCACATTAACATATACTTATAAATTTCAAGGCAGCTTAAGTTTTAGATTTTATCTCAACATGTTAGCCACCAAAAGTGATACTGTTGAACCTTCTTCTTCACCTAACACAAAAGACCCAACTAAGAGACTTAATAATTTTGACTTTATAAAACTACAAGCTTTATCTCAAGATCTAAATGATAGTCTAGTCTGTATTACTCATCATCATGATGCAAATAAGGCACAATTTGATTCAATCACTACATCGGTAAGAAATTTAAATTCTATGTATGGTCAATTGACTCAACATTAATCTGCCCTCGAATAATAAACTCATGCACTAAATCAAAACCCGGACTTCTAAGCACATTGCAAACATGAAATAAAGTAACTGGCTACTTAAACTGTTAGAAAACACATTGGGTCACCACACACTAGGGGTTCAAGTCCTTCTGGAGGTTCACATCAATTTGATGAATTCACAAATAATTTGCATGACAATCTGGTTAAAATGAACTTGGGTAGTAATTCAATTGCTTAACCTCACATAAGGATACCTGCAACAGGAGATCTTCAATTCAACCTAGGTGATCCAGCACTGTGCGAACGTCAACTTCCCATTAGATTACCAACCACCAAGGAAAAATTACCCACCAAACCAGGTAGAGAGAAGATGTGGCTCCTTAGCGATACCTCACTAAGGTTAATGGTAATCGGGGCGTAGATCGTAGATGTGACGGTTAGACAACCTCAAAGGGACATCACCAAAAAAGTCAAGGTTAGGTTCTTGAATTTGATGGTAGAATGGATCCTAATGCTTTCTTTGATTGGTTAGTTGCTATTGAGGAATATTTTGATTGGTATGAAATGATTGATAGTGAACGGATCTTGCCATAAATGAACAATCCAATTCAACTAAGATGTAACGCGTAATGTGTTGCAAGACATGATTCATCTAGTGAACCACCCATCACCCAAAGGCCAAGTATTAAAGCAAAGTCACAAGAAAAATACATTCCTCCATCATATAAAGAAGTTAATCGGTTTCTCCAACATGATTAATCTAAAAAACAAATGACTCTATAACATAGACGAATATTCTCGCAAATTTTCCAGGAAGCTAGGCTTATTTGTAGTGAGTTCCATGTCAGAGGATCAATTTATTGCTTGCACTTTGCTTATATTTGTTTGTGTTCGGTATTCAAAAATATTATTAAATCAGATGCCCACACTAATTATAGAGGATGCATATAAAAAGCCTTAGAAGCTCGATAGTTCATACCTCATCTTTTGCACACTGTGTCGCAGTTATACCAAAGTCATCAACGGTAATATTAGTGCCCAATAACATTAGGAGCCAAGAGGCCCTGGTTTGTTTAACTCTCTTCACTGCCGCTTCCTATTGAGTTTAAGGTTAGTAATTCATCATTTGTCATTAAGTAAGTGTCATCATAAGGGTCATATTGCATCTCGTTGTCCCTAACATGCATTGGTATTAAAGGTTAATATAGTAGCTCGAGGATGAGGAAGACCAATTGTTGATCCTTTAGAGATTTAAGCAGAAAAGATGATCTTCATGAAGATCAGACTGATACTTATTTGTGTTGGGATGTGTGCTATCCCAGAACTGTAGATAATGATAATGTGGCGCATTTCAATATTTTTCTTCACACAGGCTACAGAGTAAACAGTGAAATGTAAGTTGTTGATCACGGGGAATTAATTAATGGTTTTGGCGATGTTGTTAAATTGTTAACCAGTAGAACCACATCAAAACTTTGTGAGAAGCTTGGTGAACGACTATACTTACCGGGCCGCCTCAGCTGTTTGGGCCAATTCAAACGCGGACAGGTTGACAAATCTTATTACGATGTGCTACCCATAAATGTTGCCTATGTTCTTCTTTTCTTGGGCTGGCCTCTTAGCTTTATGATCTTAATGCACAATTTCGTAGATAACATTTGGCTCATTTAAGTAAGGGTAAGAAACATTTTAGAACAGCGTAAGTGAAGGAAGGTTGCATAGGTAACGTGACACTTTCTAAAACTTCCCAATGGAATTTGCATATTTTAAAAAGGAAGTTTGAGAGAGGAAATCAGATCAATACGTTTAGCATTAGCGAAAAAGAAGTTCCATTTGATTCTTCTCGATTATTGATGTTTTTGAAGCTAAGAATTTGCTACGGATTTTGTCAGATATGGTGCCAGATGAGCGCTTGGTTAGTCAAGCTACACCTTTTAAGACATCCAACATGCCAGAGATGAATTTAGGTTCTCAATCAAGTAATCTTCCGTTAATATAGATGAATCCTAAAGAGGAAGCCATTGAAGGCAAGTGTGACTTGTATAGAGAACTTCGTTAGGCATAACCTTAGTCCTCAGGCGGTGCCAAATTTTGTTGACATAAGAAAGATGATCTTGAAAATGTGTGCTGACAGTAGAGCCATCAATAGCATCACAATCAAATATACTTTATCCTCACTTTAAGGATATGTTGAATCTATTAACTTTAACTTGGTTATCTGGGGTGGATTTATGGAGGGTTATCTCAAATCATACAGGGCCGAGAAATGAGTGGAAAACCGCATTTAAAACACAAGATCGTTTGTTCGGGAGCTGCAGACTGGCTTTGAAATTTTCATCTCGATTTTCATTCTCAACCGATTGGGTCACTAAATTGAGGTTGTTAATCGTAGCCTGGGTGACATGCCAGATGCTCGCTGGGTAAAACAAGGTGTTCGAGATTTAATTTTGTCAACAAATAGCTTGCTTATACAATTTCATAACGCCTAACCGTAGCGAATTTTCAAATCAAGCACGACCATCTCTCAAATTCTACACCCGATGATCTTGCTCCTTTTACCATCTCACATGCGCTACTAAGTTCAACCTACGTAAAACTTTGCAAAACACATCCACGACTTACATGTTAAGATTAAGCGAAAGATTTCTAAGACGAAGAGTGATAAATCCAACGCTGAACGCATCAGAGATCTGGGCGAATTTAACGCTTATGAATATGTCATGGTTCGGTGATTCGCCCTAAAGAATTTCAAAACGCTTTCAAAAAACTTTGGCGCAAGAGCCATGGGCCCTTATTCTATCATTCGTGAACTGGACCAATGCATATTTTCGACGGCCTAATGATACGATATTAGCCCTGGTTCGTAAACGTAAGATTTCATACCATCGGCGCATTTTCGTTTTCTACTGCTTAATATAAGCATAAATAATGCAAGCAGCACGCACCAATTGTGCCTTCGTCTGCATTCTGGCGAG
This sequence comes from Tetrastigma voinierianum, assembly GCA_016808115.1. Classification (NCBI taxonomy): domain Eukaryota; kingdom Viridiplantae; phylum Streptophyta; class Magnoliopsida; order Vitales; family Vitaceae; genus Tetrastigma; species Tetrastigma voinierianum. Next base: position 27,096 of record JAEQBH010005890.1, on the reverse strand, counting down.
ACATTACGACATTATCCTTAACGATGAGTTTCCAAGTGACTTCTTGTAGATAGTGGTTTTCACTGCTTCTTCATTAAATAGACATTGTCCCGATTCGACGCTACTGGAGATGGTGAGATGATCTTCATCTTGATCCTTCACAGCAAGGATTACACCTTCCTCTCACTTTCTAATCGAGTCTTTTCAACCTAAAGTGAATGATGAGGCATGGAATAGACCCATCTAGGCCTGTAGAGTTCTTCTTACAGACAAAAAATAAATAAAAGCAAAGCGATAAAAAGAAAGTAAAAATTCTCTTTTCTTTTCAAGCTTCAAATGACATGATTTTATTATTATTAGCTTATTTATTTAATCAGATTTCGATTTATCTGTTTATTTATTTAATTGTATTTTTCGATTTATCTCAGGGTTTTTTGTTTCAGTTATTTTCATAAATAACACCTTTACAAGTATTTCGTTTTGCGACTTGAGCATGATATCGAAAACTAGAGAACTTAATTGCCATTTTGCTCGCTTTTTAATTTTATTATTCTTTGTACCCGAGTTACATCACCATGAGGTGTTCGAAAGGGCGCGCCAGGCACAATACCGAAAAACGCTTTTAAAAACCATACCACACCTGCACTAATTGCCATAATGAAACGTAGAAGGGACCAAAAGACTGTAAAACTCTATCACAAAACCTATTTATTCCTAAGACTAAACCCGCACCACCTGTTTTCGGGGAAGATACCAGCAACCATCCTTCACCTACATATGACAAGAAATGAAATGAAGGATCAAGTACTTACCCTGACTTGAACCTCAGGCGGGCGGGATAGGAATTCCACCCCATTTTCAAATCGTCTCTAAAATCCCATCCCTCGCCCTGTTTGCATAAAAATACCTTAATCAACCAAAATTTTTAAGAGATTTATACAAAATAATCAAATATTACTCAGATTAAACACAAGATTTTTGACAAATCATTAGAATATTTCCCCAGGTAAATCTAACACAAGATTTCGAAAATCACTTTAATATTTCCCCAGATCAAACATAAAAACAACATAGATTGGAAATGAAAGCAAAGTTGTAGCAAAAAAAAAAAAAGAAAAAAAGAAAAACCCTAGAAAGATGTATAAATATGTTTGGATGTATAAAAGAGACATCACAACAATGAGCATTGAAATTGAATCTCATATCTGGTTAGGGTAAAAAATGCCAAGTTCGAGAAGCAAAATTTTCTTCCAGTTTCTTGAGATTTCGTGACAACCAAACAGAGTAAGGAGTGAAAGTAGCAATGGTTAAAATCTAGGGCGTGGGAATGAAGTGATTAGAGATCAAAGAGAACCGTCGAGATTGAAGAGAAGCACCCAACTCGAGATTTGATGTTGACTAAAGAGGGGATGGCTGCCCGTTCGGGAGAGGAGGGGATGGCTGCACGTTTGGAAGGAAGGGATAGCTCCTCCTACGGTTAGACTTGACACTCTAGAGAAAATGTAAAGGGAGAAAGAACGTATGGAAGGAGAAAAGAAGGGAAAGGGTCATTTATATAGGAAGGGTAACTTAGTAATTTTAATAAAGGGGCAGGGCGGGGCCGATTAGGTTATTGAAAACCCGATCTCGACCTGAACACAATTTGAGTTTTGAAAAGTAACCTAAACCCACCTAACCCTATCATTATTAATCATACTGTCCCATTGTGAGCGAGGCTGCATTTAATTCGAAAAACCTTCTATTGCCATCTCTTCATCTACACGTTGCATGTTAATCCACGGATTTTAAACTGCATCGACCGGCGTATTCTCAGGAAAATCCATTCTTTCAAATCCCTGCATTTCAAATCCATTATTTTCACTGTAACCATGAATTCTAAATCTCATCATCCAAACGAGGCCTTTGTTTATCAACTCATTTTTTAAGCAAGTGTCAGGATTCTTCAAACAGGTTAGCAAAATTTAAGAAGCAAAACAACTTTATCAATTTATAGTATTTTTGTTTGAGGTTAGACCCAACAACATATGTCCAAGGTGGGCTTGAGAAGAGAAGAGATGGGCTTTGGGCTTCATCCCAAACCCAATAAGGTGCTCAGTTCTTCTTCTCGCCATCTCCCTAATCAAATGCATTTGCCTAACTATACGACATGTAACGTTCAATATTTTAAAAGTGCTACTGACATACGAGAAAAAGAGTGATCGAAAGTACTACATCAGAATTCAAATGTTTAGTCAGAAGTTAAAAGCTCATAACTAATCTATTTAAATTTCAAATTCATCCCTACATTATTTGAAAATTTCCAATATTCTTCACGTTACTAAAATAACCCGTTTGTTATAAAAATAATTTTATCGATTCAAACCTGACAATATATACATATAAATATAGATCAAAATGTTAAAAATCAGTGATGATTTAAACAACATTCAAGTTAATAAAGACAATGAATCGCCTAAAAACCTATACATTCCGATATTACTATCGCGACTATAAATACCTACGATTTCACTCGCAATATAATCATTTAATTATCGATCCGATATACTTCGCTTCGTCAATCACACATTACACAAATTAAAGACGCACGACAACGACATAAACAAATGCCGTGTGATCAAGATAACGACAACCACATCGCCGCGACCAAGACAACGATTAAACACAAAAAACAAGCTTAAAACCTAAATTCATAAATAATCATTTTATCGAATAAACTGCGGAAGATGTGGAAAGTTGCGGTTCTATGCCAATAATGGAGAAAAAATCACATCTCCTTGCTTAAAGGAAAATACGTGAGATGGCTCCGTTCTATTATCTTAACCAAATTTCAGATTGGGAAATTGGAAATAAAATATACATGTTACAGAAAGCTTTATCGCCACTGCATCCCTCGCCTCAGGGACAGACCAACTGGACAAAGGAGCATGACTTAAAGACATCTTTCATACAGACATCTACCTCGCTTTACGATACTCATACTGGACACAAAGACCATCAAACATGGGTGCGAAGACACACAGATCTCATAATTTAAACAAGCCCCGACCTGAAAGAATTAATACATTCGCTAAGCATGATAGTGTTCATATCGCCCCATATCTATTTCACTAGATATGATACTGGTACATGTATTTAATTTAAAGCACACATTGTATATATACGAACTCGCTTAGGGTATTTCATAGCCTGACCCAAAAAAAAAGGCTAAGAGATATAAAAAGTTTGAGAGAAAAAAAAATCCAATATTCTTTGTTACTTTACTTTGAAAATAACCCAAATGAAAATATTGGTTTGATGGAAACTTGTTTAGGAATAATAAAATAAAAACAAAATTTTAAAAAGTGTTTTTATTTTTTTATTTTAGAAATGAAGTTTCTGATTTTGTCTCACCTGTGATGGATATTCGAATAGATAATAAAACCATAAAGTAACGAATGTAACAGAGTATCATTTAAAAACTTTGAAATTCCTTGTAATTTTCTTCAAAATAATCCTCAAACATTGATTTTACATTTATGCCTCTTTCTTCTTCTTCTTCCTTCCGCCTCCTCTTCTCCATGCTTCTTCTCCAGTCTCCATAACCTTGACCCCCCAAACCTTGGCAAAATCGGGTGACCCAATCCAAGTCCAATGGTCCGGGATCGACTCACCGTCCGATCTCGACTGGCTCGGCATCTACTGCCGCCGTCCTCCGCCCACGACAACTTCATCGGCTACGTTTTCCGTCACGTTCCTTACATGGCGATCCGGGTCGGGTTCGATCAGCTTGCCCCTGGTTAATCTCCGCGCCAACTACTCCTTCCGGGTTTTCCGGTGGTCGGAATCCGAGGTCGACCTGAGCCGGATGGACCAGGACCACAATCCCTTGCCGGGGACGGCGCATCTGTTGGCGGTGTCGGAGAGATGGCGGGACGGCCGCCGGCGGCGGCCGGAGCAGATCCATTTGGCGTACACGGACAGGGAGGACGAGATGCGGGTGATGTTCGTGACGGCGGACGCAGGCGTGAGGACCGTGAAGTATGGATTGAACAGGGACGGGTTGCAGAGGGCGGCGACGGCGGCGTTGGGGAGGTATGAAAGGGAGGATATGTGTGATTCGCCGGCGAATGAGAGCGTTGGGTGGAGAGATCCTGGTTTTATTCATGATGCTGTGATGAGGAATTTGAAGAAAGGGAAGAGATACTATTATAAGGTCAGTATTTGGGATCCGAATTTATCAATTTTGATATCTGGATGTCGTTGAAGTGTCATCGGTTCTGGTTTAAGATTCGCAATTGGATTGAAAGCTTTTGATTTCCCATAATCGATTATCTGGTAATTGTCTTGTTAATCTGGTTTAGAAATAATATTTTTGTTTGATTCAATCTTGAGAACAGAAATTTCTTGTTTTTTTTAGCAGTTTATTTGATTATTTAAACCGCTGAGAATTCAACTTCATTGTAGAAGGGAAGTTCTTTGAATGCTTTGTTTTCCTGCATCATTAGCTTCTGGGCAAGGCTGTTTGGTTGCCAGGAAAATAAGTAATGGAAACGACATAAAGAACTGCTGAAATTGATTTGAAATGACTTCACCTATTTCTGGGGTATTTTCCTTTTTGACTTCCCTTCATGTTTTCCAAAAGCAAGTCCGATTGTCAGTCACTGTTGATTTCAGCAAATTTTCACATAAAAGAGTTGATGTTTCTTCCTGTTTAACCATAGCTGTCAACTTCCGATTGTGCGGAGATAGTTGTATTTCGACTATGGCCTCGAAACGAGCCTTAAGACGTGAAGCATGGTTACAGAAATTTTACCGTCTCATGTTAATCACGTCAGATAGTGATTATTTGGGAGCATTGCATGCGCTTAAACGCGATCAGACAAGCAGAGTCTACTCAAGACACCTAAATAATCAAACAAAAAACATAGTTGTCGACTTTGAAACCATGCCAGCGAATAGTAAAATGAAAAAACTACACGCTGATAACAAATTAAATATGCACACGAGAATGTAACACATTAGGCTGTAAATGAGTCAAGCTATCTAGGCTCGACGGTATCACTCGAATTCAACTCGAGAGCAATCGATTCGAGCAAATTTTGTCGTAGTCGTTGTTTCGGGAAGATCACAACCCTTTACTTGAGTTGCTTGTAAGTTTAACTGCCAATTTCAAGTCTAGCCAGCCTCGGAAGATAATTATTTATTAAATCTTTAATTTATTCTGAAATGTTTAGCCAGCTCGAAAGAGTTCGACTATTTTTCGAAGCCGAGTTTCAACATCTAAAAAAAGCTTGATTGAGTTCGAGTCGAAGCCTGAGCTTCCTCAGTTTTTGATTCGTTGAACTCGAGCTTTACCGTGATCGACTCACTCGCTTACAATCTTAAACACAATATATGAAAATAATGTATGAACAATTTTCTAATGTATAGTATGATTAAAAGATTTCAAGATCATCAAATATCACGACTAATAATTTAGATATTAGAAGTTTGATGGAACTCACTTGACAAGTATGGCCTATAGAATGTCATAGTTTTGCCCTCCTTGTAGAATCTATAGAAAATTTTTAGTCCAATATCTAAATCCAGCCTTTATCGATTAATCTTTTTGTGCATTACTATTAGATATCGCTAATTTACTGTTGAATGTAGGACATATCCTGAAAGGGGTCGTGTCTTTCAAATTTCATCGATTCATGAACACTAAATTGCAAATACATATCACGTTAGTTCTCTCTGGTTAACCTTAACCAAAACTTATTTGATATATTTGTGAGCATTATTATCAGATATCGTTAATTCATTGTTGAACGTAGGACATATCCTGAAAGGGGTCGTGCCCTTTTCAGCTCATTGAGTTATGAATGTTTAATTGCAACATATCACGCTTAGTTCTCCTCGTTAATCTCAACCAAAACTTATTTGATATATTTGTACAACTCAAGCATAGGGCATCTTTATTTACTATTGAATAGACATATCCTGAAAGGGGTCGTGCACTTTTCAGCTCATTGATTCATGAACACCGCTTAATTGCAAATGCATATCATGCTAGTTCTCTCTGGTTAACTCACTTTCAAAACATATATTTGATATATTTGTGGAGCATCAAGTATTAGATATCAGCAATTTACTATTGAACGTAGGGACATATCCTTGTTAGCCTTCTTATCCACCTTTGTAGAAATATTGATCGGTTCCTTGACAGGTCGGAAGCGATTCAGGAGGATGGAGCTCGATCCACAGCTTCATGTCACGAGACGGAGACTCCGAAAAAATGATAGCGTTTCTATTCGGCGACATGGGGACGGCGACGCCATACTCGACCTTTCTCCGAACGCAAGAGGAAAGCAGCCGACAATCAGGCCGCATCTCTCCGAGACATCGGCTCCCCTCGTGACATCCCGCCTTCGCCTCGCATACAGCTGAGAGCATTTTCCAGCCGCTAGAGGTTATTCATGGTTATGGGACAATTTTTTCGCCCAGATCGAACCTATTGCTTCCAAACTGGCGTATCATGTGTGTATCGGTAATCACGAATATGATTGGCCGTCGCAGCCTTGGAAACCGGATTGGTCCTCCAAAGTTTATGGAACGGACGGCGGCGGTGAATGCGGGTAAAATTTTTGTCAGCCTCAGATATTCAACATGCCCGGAAACTATTCCGAGCGGACGGGAACCCGTTCTCCGGCGACTCGGAATCTCTTCTACTCGTTTGAGACGAAGCTGGTGCATTTTCTGTACATATCAACCGAGACCAACTTCCTTCCGGGGAGCAGCCAGTATGAATTCATAAAGCAGGATTTGGCGTCGGTTAACGGAAAAACCTCGTCGCGTGGGTCACCCGCGCAGCCAGACCGATGTACGACGAGCAACGAAGCCTCGGGACGCCCGATCCGGGAGAGGATGATTCGAACATTTGGAACCTCTGTTCGTGAAGAACAATGTCACCCCTGCCCTCTGGGGGCCATGTTCACAGATAATGAAAGGTTTCTGGTCCCGAAACAACTTCACCTGGGCGGAAAACTGATCGAACGGGGAATTTGAGGACACATTCATCAAAATAAAAAAAAAAAAATAAGACAAAGAAAAAACAAGAATAAGTTTTTAATGTCTGCTCATGTTGTGGATCGAATGGCGGGCAGGGACTGGCAGCCGACGTGGGAGCCGAGACCGACCAATCTCGGTGACCCTGATATTCGCAGAACCTGAACGGTCACCGTACCGCTGGCGCGAAGTTCGGGTATTACCAGGCTGGTCGCCACCAAAGAGTAGCTCATACTTTCTATGCTCGGAAACCACGACGGTGAGGTCTCATGACACCGCTTCGAGATCCCTGACTTCGGACAGTTCTCAGCTGCATGCTTCGGTTCGGAAGATGAGGACGGCGATCGCGAACCCAGAATCGTTTCTCGAATACCATTTTCAGGCATGTTAAGGAGCAAGTATTGGTCTTGCAGCTGGGAGCTTACGGCTGGTGTTATCGGTTTCGTTTCCCATGCCAGGAGGGAAGCTGCATTGAGAAAGAACTGGACTCCTGTCAAGATTGAAGACAACTGAATTCCTGGTCAAAATCAGAGCAAATTGTCGAAAAAGACCCTCCTCGGGTTTCCGGAAGATCCCAGGTTCGAGTCTCTATGAAAATAGAATACTACGATTATGAAAACTGAATACTACAATGATTAATAAAAAGTGAATGTATAAAAAAAGGGAGATGGGATGCACCATGGGGTCTTTATTAGCTGTATTATGTCCTATAAACTCTTAAGGATTGTGTAAATAATGCATTTTATGTCTGTTTTAATGTGAAAAAGCATTTATATGACTCCGCTTTTTTTTTACTGTAATTTATTTATTTTGGTCAAAGGGACATGAATTATATTTAAGAATTAAGATATTTTTGTAAAGGGAATATAATATCGGTCCGATGGGTCCCATTTCGACCAGATTTCAAGGCCGAGATTTAAAATCATACCAAATGTAACTCCATATCGATCCGCCTGGTTTGCATTAAGGGTCTGCTAAGGATTTCTAAATACCAGCTGTTGTTTCATTTCATTGGATTCGTTTTCTTTATTTTAATTTTTTAGTGATTATATACTCTTTTAATTTTTAAAATATTAGCTTTTCTATTACGAAAAATATAAAATAGTTGTTTATAAAAAAATGAATAGTTATTAACAATTGTTTTTAATGATATAAAAATAATTTAAAATAAAATAAAGATATATAAATATAACTAAAATAATTTATTTTATATAATCTTTACACATAAGACAAACCTTACTTGAGAATACACATAAATTTCACTCACAAATTCTATTTTCATCTATATTTTTGAGTACGAGTCGGTAAGACATGGCCCAAATAGAATTGGGGCATATTGACCCAGTTCGAATAGGCTTGCGACCCATTATAGATTGGGTTAGGTCAGGGTCAAGCTTACCATTTGACCCGCTTTTTTATGTTAATTTTTTAAAGTGGATTATATAATATTTTTTAATTATTAAAATTATTAGGTTTTTTATTATGAAAAATTTAAAATAGTTGTTTATAGAAAAATGAATAGTTATTAAATAATTGTTTTTAATAAAATAAAATAATACTAAGACAAAAATAATTTAAAATAAAATAAAGATATATAAATATAACTAAAATAATTTATTTTATATAATCTTTGCTAACATAAGCATTAAAACCCTAATGTCCCTTTTCTCTATTATCTCGTCAAGCCTGCTCGCAGTAGAAGACGGAATCACCCCTTTCCATCAAGTTTCATCGATATGTTTCTGCTTTCCAATAAACTAGCTTTTATTCTGACATCGATCCCGCCATCTTTTATTTTTTCTACGTTTATCAATGACCACATACAGGTGGTTTTGTCGCCGACTACATGCCGATTATCACATACATGACTTTGAGCGATTCTTTTATTATTAAATACTTAATGCCGCGACATCCTTTAAAGCTTTTTAACACTTTGACATTACACACACGCAATCAATAACTTATCTCTTTAAAAAAAAAAAGAACAAGAATAAACTATATGTATTTTAAAAAACTTTATTTTATAAAATATAATATTTGTAAAACTATTAATAATTATTAATTATATTCTTTAATGTCCGATCCATTAACCAAACGTAAGGTGAATTGACCCGACCCGTTTCCAAGGTATGATTTTTTGTGGGAAGATAAGGGTGAGGCAGGAGGCATCGTCTTCTCCATATTTGAAATTGGATTTCCTGTCTTTCCCTTCTTTAGATTGATGATAAAAATGGCGTTCACATCCTGTTCGCCTTCACTTTTCTTGCCGTCCCCAACCCCCATCTCCAACCTGCCTCAGATCCTCCATACAGACTCCTCCTAAAACACCCATCTCTGGTTCTCTCTCACCGCAAGAAGCCAAACCTCAAGAAATCCATTCCCAAATCGTCAAGTCTGGCCTCCACGATACCCAATTCGCCATGAGCAAGCTCATTGAGTTTTGCGCCATTTCTCCATTTGGAAACCTTTCCTATGCTCTGTTACTGTTTGAGTCGATTGAACAGCCCAACCAATTCATTTGGGAAATTCACCATGATTCGTGGGAACTTGGCTGAGCTCTTCCCCAGCGGAAGCCATAGACTTCACGTCTTGTATGCTTTTGCGTGGGCTGGAACCCAATTCTTATACTTTTTTCCTTTCTGTTGAAATTCAGTAAAAGTTTTACCAGGAAGGGAAACAGATCCATGGCCAGATTTTGAAGCTTGGACTCGAGTCTGATCCATTTGTTCATACTTCGATCATTAATATGTATGCCCAGAATGGTGAATTGGGCTATGCTGAATTGGTTTTCAGTAAGAGTTCTCACAGGGATGCTGTTTCTTTTACTGCGTTGATCACAGGATACACTTCGCGGGGTTGTTTGGATGATGCACGACGCCTGTTTGATGAAATTCCTCTGAGAGACGCAGTGTCTTGGAATGCTATGATTGCTGGGTATGCCCAGAGTGGGCGATTTGAAGAGGCATTGGAGTTCTTTCATGACATGAAAAGAGCCAATGTTGCTCCAAACGAGAGCACAATGGTGACTGTTCTTTCGGCTTGTGCTCAGTCTGGTTCTCTTGAATTGGGCAACTGGGTTCGGTCTTGGATCGACGACCATGGACTTGGTTCGAATCTTCGTCTTGTTAATGCTCTTATCGACATGTACTCAAAGTGTGGTGAATTGGATAAAGCAAGGGATTTGTTTGAAGGGATCTGTGAGAAGGATGTAATCTCCTGGAATGTTATGATAGGTGGTTATTCTCATATGAACAGCTATAAAGAAGCCTTAGCTCTTTTTCGGAGAATGCAGGAATCAAACGTCGAGCCTAATGATGTTACCTTTGTAAGCATTCTTCCTGCTTGTGCTTACTTGGGTGCTCTTGATCTTGGTAAATGGATTCATGCTTATATCGACAAACATTTTCATGGTCTAACCAATACCTCTCTTTGGACGAGTCTAATCGATATGTATGCAAAATGTGGAAATATAGAGGCCGCAAAACAAGTCTTTGCAGGCATGAAACCGAAAAGCTTGGGTTCTTGGAATGCATTGATATCAGGTTTAGCTATGCATGGCCATGCAAATATGGCTCTTGAGCTTTTCAGACAAATGAAAGACGAAGGATTCGAACCAGATGACATCACTTTTGTTGGTGTTCTATCAGCTTGCAGCCATGCTGGTTTGGTAGACCTCGCTCGTCATTTTTTTACTTCAATGGTTGAATCTCATGGCGTTTCGCCAAAACTGCAACACTATGGATGCATGATAGATCTACTCGGCCGAGCAGGGCTGTTTGATGAAGCCGTAGCCCTGATAAAGACATGCGATGAATCCAGATGGTGCTATATGGGGTTCTCACAGGAGCTTGGTAGGGTCCATGGGAAACAGAGTTGGGAATTTGCTGCCAAACACCTTTTCAATTGTGAACCCGAAATCCTGGGGCTTACGTGGCTTTTTATCAAAGCCATTTCGCGCTAGAGCTGGTAGATGGGACGATGTAGCAAGAATAAAGAACGAAGCTGAACGATAAGGGGATGAAGAAGGTCCCTGGATGTAGCTCAATTGAGATCGATAGCGTTGTCCATGCGAGTTTCTGTTGGTGGCTATGCCATGAAATATAGAGCGCGAGATATATGAAATGTTGACGAAATCGATCGGCTTTTGGAGAAATCTTGGGCATGTTCCTGATACATCTGAGGCAATTTTATGACATGGATGAGGATTGAAAGAAGGATACGAGTATCAAGTAGTGAGAAGTTGGCCATTGCTAGCTGATTAGTACACCGTAGACTACTATCAGGAATAGTGAAGAATCTCAGAGTATGTGGAAATTACCATTCAGCAATGAAGCATAAGCAAAGATCTATAATAGAGAGATATCTAGATTCCCAGTCGCTTTCACCATTTCAAGGATGGTTCTTGTTCATGTATGGACTACTGGTGAATCTTGGTATGGACTTGACCCGATTGGAGCGATCCGTTTTTGATAAAAGGGTTTTTATGTATATGATATGTGGGTGTTTAGGGCTTTTTAGAGATTGTGTACTTGAAAGTTTAATTAATAAAATACGTCCCCTCGTTTCGTGGACGAGGGTGACATTGGCCGAATCCACGTAAATCTTGTGTTCTTCCTGATTTTTCTTGTTCATGTGTGGACTTCTGGTGAAATCTTGGTTGCTTACAGGGAAAGGTGCAATCACAAAAAGGGAACATAAGGCGCCCCTAAGTCATGAAACATTGTAATTAGCTGGCGGCGTATACGATCCCACATCGGCTTTCATAAGAGATTTGAAATGACGGTTTCAGAAAGTTATTCCATCTATAACGCCGGTTTTTGTGTCGTGCTTCATATCGAAGCCCGTGATTTATCATCGCATAAAGCTTAATGGTGAGTCAAACCCAAAAGGAAAAGGGCTACTTGGTCGTGCCCAAGAGAGGTTCCGAAATGAAAGCTATCCAAAGTGAGTCATCCGCGGACATCCGACTTCTGGGCTTATGGCACGATACGATCCCACACTTGCTCCACGCTAGACATGGAATGCAGATTTTCAAGATGAGAAGTTCTTCACCCCATCAACCCAGATTTTAGGTCAGGCTCTCATATCAATAACATCTATTATCGCGCTTCATCGGTGAGTCGAACCTAAGGGTGAAAGTAAGAATCCCGGGGCAGGTTTTTCACCGACGCCTGAGCAGGCAGTGTCCGTGAGCTCAAAGCTATCTATAGCCGAGTCGCCCACTCCGGGCGTCCGACTCTCTACAAAGGAGTAATGATAATGATTCACATCGGCTCCACAAGAGACAAGTGAGAGTCGTGACTTAAGCACGAGAAGTTCTCCCACCCATTAAACCCATGATTGCGGCTCCCATATCGGGTTCGGGACATCTATCATCATTGCTTTATCAGAAATGAACCTAAGCTGGAAAGGCTACCTAGAAGAGGGTTACCTGATGCCGGAGAGAAGGTTCAGAGTGAAAGTTATCCATAGTGAGTCGCCCGCGATCCGCTTCTAAGCCGGCAATGATACGATACCACATCGGCCTCCACAGCACCTGTGAAAGTGGATACTTAAGCCGGGAGAAGTTCGCGACACCTAAAACCCGTGGTCCGTCGACCACCTCACAACCCGCTGAATACAAGCCAGCTTCTGCCACTGACTCCATTTCAAAATCAAGCAGAGCTTCCTCGAAGTGAGCTTCTACCCCAACACAAGATTCAGATATCCCATTCCAAATGTTCAATATATGCCATATATCCAATCAAATGTAGTAATATAGCCACTGGGGGCTCCATAACAATACTCAATATACATACCAAATCTAATAGCAACTATATAACCACACAGCAAGAGTTAAGAATACTCTAAACAACATATATCAAAAATTGCAGACTTAATACATATAAGATCATCAAAGCCACACCCTACTTTCTTCTAAACTCCAATTTCAGATCTAGCCGTCCCCGCACACTCCCGCACTGCAAATAAAGGGTGGTCCCACGATGGGGTGAGCCTTGGGTTCGCAGAGTAATCGCCCCTGGGCCGCTACTCACCACCTAAGCGCAGCCAGAACGCTCTGGAGAACACACATTCAAGAACAGACGAGATCCTACTAATGTCTACATGACCAACTCGTAACCCGAAGTCATCATCGACTTCCCACACTTCGCCTAAGCCTCGTATGAGAATATTTGTTTTATTAGTGCAACCTCCGATGAATATATATCAACTGGGCCGTCCGACTCCATTGATATATTATTTAACTTGACACTTCTCCGATAATTAACATTTGTACTACTCCGAACCATTTTTTCTAGACGATTCATGTCACGAACTCCTATATTCCTGTGTGATGTTCTGAATAAGATACGGACGACAGATGCCAGCCCATCACAACTTAATCACATGCAAACATATCAACATGAATATATTCGCATAATATCCAATCACACAATCACGCTACGTGAATTAATCACCTCAAAGGATCAAAATTAGCTCATCGCTAATGCATCACACAAAAGCAATTTTAATTTAAATCACTCGACCAACACGCATTCACAAAAAATATATTTCGGTAACACTATTCTTAATAAATAAAACCCTCGCCATCATTCCTAAAATCACAAAAACACCTGGGCTCACTTAATAACCTCGCAATCCATCGTCATTCTCTACCAACGCATACCAAACAACCATTTAAATTGAGACAAGCTTAAATAAACCACACCCAAACAAACTTAACGGTCGTGGAGCGCCTACTGCCGTCCATTTTACTTAAAATTTATCAATTTGCCCGTTTCGTGACTGATCAAACTACTACGACCTCATTCAACCGAAACACAAGAAACATTTAATCGAGCAAAAACCTCGCAGGAGTAAAATCCTACCTCGCGAGCTCAAGAAACTCCGATCCTCGTGTGAGAGTCCACGCTGCAGCCGGTCCGCAAGAATATTTCTCCTTCATTCCGGCTCTCGTCGACGACGGATTCTCAGATTCTGTAGAGGTTATGACTTTCTCTCTAAGAATCAAAACCCATTTTCGTTTGGCTACTGGTTTTCTTCTCCTCAACCACGTTTGCCTTTCAAATGTGCGAGATGAAGCACTGATTTGAGTTTTTGTATTTAGTGACTTAAACTCAAAAATGACATTTGTGTCCCTTCATTTCCAGATTTGATATTCTGACTGGCCCGCCGTCCATTTTCATCATTTCCTCTACTCATACCACTTATGGTACATGAGCATGCTATATGTGTCATCGCATCGAACGTTTTACACCTAAACGCGATGCCTCAAAACTTTGGGTTTACTCCAACTGGTCTTTAAAATTACGGAATTTTACGTGCTAACTAGATTTCGCGTAGACCATTCCAACGGTGCAATCCGCTTGTCATCCGGCATCTGCAGTAATTCACTACCAATTTTTAATCTAAATCACAACGTCAGATCAAATTACGATTTTCGGGCCTCTTATTCCGTAAATCGAATTCTCGGCCTTACAAAGCTTCTCCCACACACAACTCCATCTTTAGGTTCGACTCCTCTATTGGCCCTGTGGTGTATTCGTCAAATCAAATCATATGGATTTTTAAAATCTGATCCTTCTTTAATTTTTGGTATGATTTTGACAAAAATGTCTATATTTTCTTGCAAAAATGATTCATTCTTTTAAGAGACAATGTAAATACATGAAATAGAGAAGGATATTTTTGTCAAAAACGAATTAGTTTTCAAGAAAAAAAAACATGGGAGAAGGTTAGATTCACAAATTTAGGAGTATTTTAATGCCTTTTAAGTAAATATTTACATTTAGTTACTGCATTACATCAAAGTACTGCTATATTTCTCACAAATTTGTCATCATCGGATCAAACCCTGCACTCTTCCTCCCTATGTCACCTTTCAAGCTCTTAACCACTAATTTTATCTTATTACCTTATAAATCATCTTAGATGCTGCCAGCCTTCAAGCAAGCCTCACTATCATATTTTTTGTCAAGCCATGAGGGTGTTGTTGAAAGGCGCCGCAGCATACTCAAGTCACCTTTAATCCATACCACACCTGTAATAATACCCATACGAGCCGAGAGATGGATCTATAGCGACAAAGAAATTCCCTACCATATAACACAAACAAGATTCCTGGGCACTGAACTCTGGCACTTCAACGGCCAACAAGAAAAGAGATCTAACCATCTCACCTACATGTTCTACAACAACCCGCCTAAACTACGTATATTGTCCGTCTGTGCCTAGCACAGACGGCTTTAAAACACGCTTCATCGGCCGGGCAGCTCATGCTTACATAGCGCAGAGCTCCCTATCCGATGACATGGCAAACACCCTCCATATGCATACAATGCCCTCGTTACGCTCCCAGCGAACACGCACAACGAACAAACCCCCACATCGAAAGCGTGATCGCCCAAACCATTTATAACGACCTAAATCAATCATGTAGATATCGTTCGCTTTCACCAAAAGCGTCCTCAGCGCCTTTAAAATGATCTATTCATATAATGTCAAAATTTCTCCCCTAATCGACATGAGATACACACGCTTCCGCAAAGCAGAAGAACGAGATCTGACAAAATTCATTATCGCATGTTTGTATACATACAGATGTAAAGGAACAACCAACAAAAAAAATTATGAACAACAAAAACTGTGTCAAAACAACATCATCATCATCAAACAGCTGGCGGAAAAATAGAGCTATTTGACCAGCAATAAGATAGCTTAACTCGTTCAGCGCAACAATGGCGTCCTTCTTCACTTTCCTGTAGTTTCCTTGCAACGTGCTGATTGGCCCCTTTCACGATTAGTTAGTTTTCATCAACATCATCACTGAGATAATCATGGGCTTGGCTTTGTCTTACTACAATAAACATAGAATTTCCCGGCGTCATCAGCTCCTATATTGAAGATTGAGAGTTCCAAAAAAAAAAAAGAAAAAAAAAAAGGGAGGGGGAATTATGTGTTTTAGATCTTTCAAAGCTCCATTAATTTGAGAATAATAAAAGTTGTAAAAGAATGCAAATATGTGATTTGATCCGGTTTTATTGAAAGTAATTATGTTAGGTATAGAAAATGCATATCATCTTAATGTAGTCACGTACTACCTTAATAAACTCAGATGTATACTTTATAATTGCTATTATGGTAGATGATGATAATAAAGAAGATTGAAATATTACAAGACATTTACTTATATTACTATTTTTGAAATATATTTATTTTCATGAATTATAAATCAACTATGATTTGCTTTTTATGAGTTCTTTGCAATATTCCTGCAACATGTCGAAACACTAAAAAGCTTCCAAAAAATTTAAAATAAAATAGGATTCCATGTCAAGAGTTATATTAAAGATTGATAGTTCCAAAATGATGAAAAAAATGGGGAAAACTTGTGTTTCAAACCTATTAATTTGAGAATTAATTCAAATACAAAAGAATGTGCACAATATCTAATCCCTATTATTTAAAATAATTTGTTATGATTAAGAGTACTCTGTGCACTACCTAATAAAATGTTCACAAATCCTTAATAAATCAGACGTGATTACTTAAAATGTTCATTATGGCAAAGATATGACATTAAAAGAGATTTCTTGCAGCTTATTAAGAAACTATCTGCATTTACGACACTAAACATAATTATTTTCACAAGGAGATCAAACCAATGATTTTACTTTCTTATGAGTTCTTTACAATTATTCTATATCAACACCCCACCTAAACACAAGTTTCCTAAAATTAAAAAAAAATAGACTCATGTCAAGATTTATCAAGATCAGAGTTCAAAAAAGAAAAAAAGGAAAATGTGTTTGTTCATTAATTGGTAATAATCGAAAGAATGTGGTTAAAATATAATGATTCAATCCGACGATAAAAAATAATCAGAGCCTTAGGTGGTCAGATATGCAGATTGCACTTAATAAATCGATACATTTTTGAAATTATTCATTATAGTAGTTTCTTTTTTATAATCAGGGAGGTTCAATGTACCATTTACAAGACCTCGACACTCCACTGGCCTTAGAGTGACTACACCTAAACCCCTCCAAAGGGCTCAAAAGGAACTCAGAACTGGTACTCATCCCAGAAGCACGCCATTCCATCACCCTCGAGGTCTGTCTGTCATGATGGGCGATAAACACAAGAAAGATTACGCTTATTAAGGCAGCACTCACAAATTCATTCAAACCATATATTTTTGCTTTTCTTTATGAGTTTCAAAATTATTCTATGAGTCAACATGTTGAAACACAAGTTTCCAACAATAAAATAAAAATAGGATTCCATGTCAGCCTATATTTTAAGATTGAGGAGTTCCAAAAAGAAAAAAAAAGGGAAAATTGTGTTAGCTCATAAGAATTGGTAGTAATAACAAAGAAGGTATAAATACAAATACATACTAATCCGGTCATATAAAATAATTTATTCGGTATGGTAAAGACATATGCATTACCTTAATAAACGTATCTATCGGGCCAGCCACCATTATGCAGTAGTATCAATAATACAGCAGTATCTATAGCTTTTATTTAATAAGAATATTCATATCTACCAGATTCAAACATAATTATTTATATGAAATCAAAGATTAAACCATGGCTCGCTTTCTTTGCAATTATTCCTAACCACAAATTAAAACACGTTTCAAAAAAAAAAAAAAGGATTCCATGTCAACTCGCTATATTGAAGACTTCAGAGTTCCAAAAAGAAAAAGGGAAACTTGTGTTTTAGCCCATTAATTTGAGAACACTCAAAAAGGTATAACAAAATGCAAAACATATATTCAATACTTCAGAAAATAATCATGGGTTCTACATGCAAAGACATGCGCATTCACTCCTAATAAACTAAAGCAATGGCATTTGGCTATTAACTGCTCATTATGCGAGGGTCCATATGATAGTGTGAGACTACTAGCTTTTATTACATATTCTATGTACTACCAGATTTGAAACATAATTATTTTCTATAAATTTAGATTTAATCTCATGCAGATGTTTTTTTATGTATTTAATATTCTAAATCAACATGTCAAACAAGCTCCTCAAAAAAAAAAAAAAAAGATCATGTCAACAACTATAATAAAGATTGAGAGTTCCAAAATCCCAAAAAAAAAGAAGGGAAACTTGTGTTTAAGCTCATTAATTTAATGACTCAAAAGTGTATAAAATACAACATATACATTCAATATGCTCATAGAAATAATTGTGTCCCCTGTATGATAACATAAAATGAATTCTTTAATAAAACTAGATACTATATTGATCATTATTACAGAGGATCCATATTATTAGTTTAGGGACTTACACGCGATACAGACATGATAGATTAATGATTCAAACATAATTATTTTCTATGAAACGCATCAATCACATGCGTTGTTTTTTTTTTATGATTTCTTTGCAATTATTCCCATATCAACATGTTGAAACACAAGTTTCCCAAAAAAATTAAAAATAGGATTCTAGACCTATATTCAAGATTTAGAGTTCCAAAAAAAAAAAAAGAATAGAAACTTTTGTTTCAGCTCATTAGTTTGAGAATAATCTAGCATCGCTAAAGAATGCAAACACATGATTATAAAATAATTATGTCTCGTATAGAAGACATGCGCACTAATTAATAAACTTTTTGCGCACCACTCGGGACACTGCTCATTACGATATATCTATGATATTGCTGGTAGTACTTGGCAGCTTTATTAAGATAAGACTCCATGCACTCCACTGTCAAGAGCTATATTGAAGATCAGAGTTCCAAAAAAGAAAAAAGGGGAAACTTCAGGTTTTAGCTCAATAGTTTGAGAATAATTGCAAATAAGGCAGTAAAGAATACAAACACATGATTAGAATATAATTGTCTTCATGATTATGAGTTGACATAAAGGGAGCTACTCCATTAAACTGAGAGGTACCACTTTAACACTGTTAATTATGATAGTATCTACGACATTGGCCAAGAAGACTCACGCTTTTATTACAAGATAATACCTACGTACTCCATGTCAAGAGCTATATCATGATCGAGAGTTCCAAAAAAGAAAAGAAAAAAAAAGGGGGGAAACTTGTATTTTAGTTCATTAGTTTGAGAATAATTGCAAATAAGGCATAAAGAATACAAAACACATGATTAATAGAAAATACTGTCTCGATATATAGCGATATCACTCTTTAATAAACTTTATGACTATCTTCACACACCATTACGACAAGATTCATTGCGTGCAAGACTTCCAGGTTTATTAAGATAGTACTTAGAAAATCTATGTCAAGGGTTTCTATATTGAAGATCAGAGTTCCAAAAGAAAGAAAGTATAAGGGGAAACTCAGGTTTTGTCTCATTAGCCTGATAATAATTTGCAATATGCAAGAATTCAAAACATGATTAATATAATCGCTAGTCAAGCATTAGAATATAGTATTACCTTAATAAATCAGAAAATACCTTTAAAATCGTTTCCATTATGAGGGTATTTACACAATGAAGATTCACAGCTTATTTAAGATAATATTTCTATATATCCATGTCAAGAGCTATATTGAAGATTGAGAGTTCCAAAAAAAGAAAAGAAAAAAATAGGAAACTTAAAGCTCTCAAATTCATTAGTTTGAGAATAACAAAAGAGTATATCGACGAAATAAGCATGGTTAAATAATTGTGTCTCAAGTATGATAGTACTTAGGTATTACCTTAATAAATTATAGATACTACCTTGGCACTGTTCATTATGGTAGTTCTATGACATTAAGGTAAGATCAAATTTTATTAAGATAAGATCTATATACCATGCATCAGTGCCAAAAGCTATATCGAAGAATGAGAGTTTAAAAAAAAAAAAAAAAAAAAAAAGGAAATGGTTACTCAATAATTTCGTAGATCCCATGTCAACAGCCATATTTTTCAAGTCACCCAAGATATTACTCAAGTCTGAGAGGGCATCATCTTGTTGTGACATCTCTCCCTGGTACAATAACCATGTATGGGATATAAGGATAGATCTGATAAAATTTGACCCGACCCGTGAACCATATGCTTCTCGCGTATTTTGCTGAGATGTAATCGTTTGTATTAAATTCGTGTTTAATTCGCATAATCCGCTTAGTAACAAAGTATGTTCGTGTTAATTGGTAATAACAAACAATCTGCATTGATTCGTTTAATTATTATGTAAATTAACATTTAATCTTTGGGATTAACTCGTTTAATATGATATTTATGTTAAATATTAATGAGTTAATTATAATTTATATTAAATTAAATGACCAAATTAATAAACGAGTTATACGTGTCGCGTCATGTTATTCAATTACTAACTAGGTCGTGTTTAAAATTTTTATTTCTGATTCGTTTATTATTCGTGTCATGTTCGGATTAACACCCCTAAGGATAAGTAGGCTTGGCAAAATTTGACATGACCCGCGAACCCGATAACAAGATTTTTGCGGGTTTGGGTTGAATATAATTGTATTTAAGTTAAATTTGTGTTGACATGCATAACCCATTAAATAAACGGGATATACTCGTGTCAATCCACAAAACATAAACTTGGCATGTTTAATCATTATGTTAATTAATATTTAATCTAAATTAATCCATTATATATACTATTTGTGTTAAATATTAATGAATTAATTATAATTTATACTATTTTAAATAACCAAATTACAAATAGAAATATACGTGTCGTGATCGATTTGAATTTGCCAATTCCTCGACTGGCTATTATTCGGGCACATACAGTGATTGACGAATACAGTAGAAAACATGTAATTAACACGACTCAAACACGACTTAAACATGAATCACAATTCTCGAGACAAGAGGGCTTGTACCTGGATACACTTTCAAATAACCCACACCTAACTCGACAGATTTCCTTACAGTTTATCGAAAGATAATCAGTTGTTGATCAATCATATCGACCTACATAACCCATTAAATAACTGACATACTCGTGTCAAGCCACAAAACACGAATTTGGCATGTTTAATTATTATATTAATTAATATTTAATCTAAATTAATCTATTATATATATTATTTGTGTTAAATATTGATGAATTATTTATAATTTATATTATTTTAAATAACAAAATTAATAAACAAGTTACACGTGTCGAATCGTGTTACCCAATTATTAATCGGGTCGCGGTTTAAATTTCATGGTTTCCCGACTCGCTAATATTCATGTTATATTCGTGGCGACAACACGCGAAAACACGTTATTGACATCGTACCCGGTGAAACACGACTACTTAAAAAACGCATCTCAACTTGTTTACGGCGTACCGATTTTTCAGACCGGGGATGATCGAGGAGTTTCGTCTTTCGCCTTCAAGCAAACCTGCTTTTGTCTCTCGCCCGAGTCACGCCTCCTTTGAGTTGTTGCCCGCAACCAACAAATCAATGATAACAGATTAATAGCAGATCCTGTGAAAATTTGACACTCAATCGAACCCTGCCACGCATTTTTACGGTTTGGCTAGTATAATTTGTATTTGATCAAATTTGTATCGACGTGCATAACTTATTTAATAAACAAAGTATATTTATGTCAATTCACATAAAGATGAAATTTGACTCTAACATTATTTTACTATTATATAAATTAATATTTAATCCAACTTAACGTTTTTAAAATGATCGAATCGATAAAACAGTTATGTCGTTACCCAATTATCAATTAGGTCATGTTTGGATTTGTTAATGGACATATTATTCACACTATATTCGCTTAACGAATATATATATCATCGGCATATTGATTACTTAATTCGAACAATTCCACACGCCGATTACATGAATTGCCACAAGATTAAAAAAAACAAACAAATAGCGCAATCCACTGTGATCGAGGAAAGAATAAATTACTTGTGATAAGAGGTCCTCAGAATATTGGGACTCTTCTGGCTTCCATGCCGGAAAACATGCCCTGTCGCCCAAAGCTTTCTCACCCTGAAATTAACATATATTGTTGTTTGAAAAAAGAGCAGGACATTAAAAAAGAACAGATATTGTTGTTGAAATTTGGTCAACAAAATATAGGTACCCAAGCTTAGTAGGAGAGCTCAACCCAAAAAAACCGGCCTGATAGGTGGGAGAACCTATCAAGGTTAAGTAACACTCCATAATTTCTTGTGCAAGCAATGTGAGATTCAGACATCGGGTATCGCTTCACCCTTAGAGGGCTCGACATTCGCGGCATTCGCTTATACTGGAGCAATTTTATACTTAACCTCCGCCAGTAGCTCTTCCTCCACATGCACCTACTTCCTCAATGAGAGCATTAATAATAGATATCCAAAACCTAATAGAGTTCCCTAACTCCAGCATCAAATTAACAGGTAGAAAACCTATCAAGTTTAGGGTACCACCCACACCAGAACCAATATGTGGTCAGATTATCATTTCAATCTTTAGAGGGGTTCTGATCGCATTTATGATAAATTTTCACTTCGTACCTTCTTTAGTAACCCTTTCCTCAAGCACGCACCTGCGCCTCAATGAAGATAGGTACCCCAAGCCTAATAAAGAGGTACTCAACCAAAAAGACTGCCATGATAAGTGGAGAACTTCAAGCTCAAGTATCATTCACAATTTCTTATGGAAGACGCGGGGATCGTATCATCGCTTCACCTCCCTGCTGGCTCCGGACGCCCAAGAAATGGATCACACTGATAACTTTCAATCTGCATCTTTTTCAGTAGCCCCTTCTCCCCGCTACGTGCCTAGCCTTACCAAAAGCCGCCAATGATAAGTCACAATTCTCTATAGAAGTGATGTGAGATCGCATCGCCCACCCCAGACAGATCGACGTGACGTAGATGGCTCACACTGATAACTTTCACTCTGCACTCTACCAGCCCTTCCCACTACGCACCAACTCCTCAATAGAAACACCGATAATGTGTACCTCAAACTCACTGTGAGAGCCTTAACTAAAGACTCCACCGACAGGGCGGGAGAACCTCTCAAGCTTAAGCACCACTCAATAATTTCTTACGGAAGTCACGTCGATTGTACTACCGCCCACCCCCAGAGAAGTCGGGATGCCCGTGGATTGGCTCACACTTCAGACAAATTCACTTCGACTTTCTTCCGCGTGAGTCTCTTCCCCACAAGCAAGACCGACTCCTCAAATGAAAAGCACCACGATAGGTATCCAAGCCCAATAGAAAAGCTCAACCCAAAAGACCGGTCCGACAGTAGGAGAACCTCTGCTTAAGTACCACCCATAAGTTCTCGTAAACAATGCCAGATCAGATTACTGGCTTATCCCTGTGAGGGGCCTGACACCGTAGATGGCCTTGCCACCTGATAGCTTTTACTCGACCTCTTCTAGGTAGTCATTTCGCCACACACCTGTTCTAATGAAAACACTAACGACAGTACCCCAAGCTCAATAGAGAGCTCAACCTAAAAGATCGGCTTGATAGGTGAGAGAGCTTCTCAAGCTTATAAGCATTTCACTCACACCCTATCAAGAAGAATGCCAGATCAGATTATCACTAATTTCTGTAGGGCCGAACGGTCCGCATGGCTCACACTCCTGATAGCCACTCGACCTTCTTCTGCAGAGTCATTTTCCGCTACGCATTGGTTTCTAATGAAAACGCCAATGACAGGTGTACTCCCCAACCTCAATAGAGAGCCCAACCCAAAAGATCGGCCCGAGCAGTCAAGAACCTCTCAAAACTTAAGTACCACTCACAACTCTATGAATCGATATGGATCAGATCAAAATATATACATGACGTATTATTTGTTGGGGATGCACGACACCCCAAAGTCCTAAGAAGCCGCTCTTCCCACTCTTCCTTTTTCTTAAACCTTCCTACGATTGAATAAAAGACCCATAGTAATCTTCAAAGCTAAGATTTATAACATCTTTAGGAAAGTTTGACAATAAATTCCTCGAATCTATAATTCTACTAACTTTCTCATGCATAACATCTCGCTCTCATTAGCTTCTCAATGTATTACTATGAAAAACTAATTATATATTTAGATCTCGAGCAACTTCCAAATATCTTCCATTAATATCCTAATAAAACAAAAAGACACCGATCAAAATATCCTAATAGAACAAGGGACACCGATGTTTTATTAAAACTTTGATAATACTGGACATCATCCCATAATTGCCTTCACATACACCTACTCCCACAATTCTATACCTTTCTTTACGACTGATAAATTACACACTGTGGAAGTTTCCTCGACAATCAAATTCTGAATCTATAATTCTAATACCTTCTTTAGCTTATTAACTGATAGCCTATTAGCTTCTCTATAGACATGGTGACAACTATTATATATTTAAATCCTCAGAAAACTTCCAAATATCTTCCATTAATATCAACAAGGGACACCGATCTTCTTATGAAAAACTTCGATAATACTGATTATCATCCCACATTTCCTCACACACACTAACTCTCCCACAACAATGGAAATGGGCCAATACAAAAAAAGGGAATACTCGCTTCAAATCCTTCTCCATGTCGCATCCAACTATATATATATATATATAAATTTAGATCCCTGATAATCCCAAATATCATTAATATCCCAATGTATCATGACACCGATTCATTAACAACTTCTCACTGGGACATCATCCCACATTTCTCACACACAATTAAGGTGTCGCTATTTTCTTTTTACTTTAATGCCTAATATAACTTTTGAGTTTAATGTTGAATAAGACTTTATAAAGATTAAGATGTCGTTTGTTTTTTAAAGATTAAATATGGTGGATGGCAATCCTTAGCTGTTATTCGTGGCTCTTAATCACCAACCTAATGGGACTAGGGTTTGGTTTAACCTGTGAATCGTATTTCTTAACTAGGCTCGTGTTTGTTTTCTCAACCGAATGCCCGTGATTGTGTTCTATATCGTTATTCCCGTCGATTATATTTTTAAAATATTTTATTTTATTTTATTTTATACTTTACTATAAATAATTATTATTATTATAATTTTTTAATAAATAATTTATAAAAATTCATAATATTTTTATTTTTAAAATATATTAATTATAATATAATAAAAATATAAAAATTAAAATTAAAATTAAAACAAAATCAAATGTAAATGGGGCGTTTAGAATTTTATCATCCTTGCTAACTCTGGTCTGCCCCATTTAATTTTTTAAATGCGACAAGCTCGGGAATCGAAAAATAAACAAACCTATGCTTCGATGTGCCACCCGCCTCGACCCCCACCCCGTTGTCATCTCATCTTTGTTAGGCAATGGTGGAATTTTTCTTATTTTGATGGAATATGACTTTTTCTGAATAAAAAAAAAGTCAAATATTTTCACTTTTTCTATTCAGAACTTTTTTAAAAAATTTCAGGAATAAGTCGCAAAATTTAAAACAAACAACTTAATGTCGAAAGCTATTTGCAGTTTCAAATAAAGCCAAAAACAAACAACCCCTAATCCCCTCCCACAACAATGGAAATGGACTAATACAAAAAAATGGGGAATACCTTGCTCAAATCCTTCTCCATTTGAGATATCCAATCCTCTCTCTCTCTCTCTTCTCTCTCTCTCTCTCTCTCTCTCTCTATATATATATATATATATATATATATATATATATATATATATATAAATCGGCCGGATAACTTCCAAATATCTTTCATTAATATCCTAATAGAACAAGTGGACACCGACTACTTCCACAACAATTGAAATGGATCAATAAGCAAACAAAGAAATACCTTGCTCAAATCCTTCCATTTGAGCATCCAACTCTCTCTCTCTCTCTCTATATATATATATATATAGATCTTCGGATAACTCCAAATATCTTCCATTAATATCCTAATAACAAGGGACACCGATATACTCCCACAACAATTGAAATGAATCAATACAAAACAAAAATAATACCTTGCTCAAATCCTTCTCCATTTGAGCATCCAACTCTCTCTCTCTCTCTCTCTCTATATATATATATATATATATATATATATATATATAGATCCTCGGATAACTTCCAAATATCTTCCATTAATATCCTAATAGAACAAGGGACACCGATCTACTCCCACAACAATTGAAATGAATCAATAAGCAAAACAAAAAGGAATACCTTGCTCAAATCCTTCTCCATTTGAGCATCCAACTCTCTCTCTCTCTCTCTCTCTCTCTCTCTCTCTCTCTCTCTCTATATATATATATATATATATATATATATATATATATATATATAGATCCTCGGATAACTTCCAAATATCTTCCATTAATATCCCAATAGAACAAGGACAACCGATCTACTTCCCACAACAATTGAATGACCAATAAGCAAAACAAAAGGAATATCTTGCTCCAAATCCTTCTCCATTTGAGCATCCAACTCTCTCTCTCTCTCTCTCTCTCTCTCTCTCTCTCTCTCTTCTATATATATATATATATATATATATATATATATATATATATATATATATATATATATATATATATATATATAAATCAGCCGGATAACTTCCAAATATCTTTCATTAATATCCTAATAGAAATACAAGGGACACCGATCTACTTCCACAACAATTGAAATGATCATCAAGCAAAACAAAGAAAATACCTTGCTCAAATCCTTCCATTTGAGCATCCAATCCTCTCTCTCTCTCTCTATATATATATATATATAGATCTTCGGATAACTTCCAAATATCTTCCATTAATATCCTAATAGAACAAGGGACACCGATATACTCCCACAACAATTGAAATGAATCAATAAGCAAAACAAAATGGAATACCTTGCTCAAATCCTTTTCCATTTGAGCATCCAACTCTTCTCTCTCTCTCTCTCTTCTCTCTCTATATATATATATATATATATATATATAGATCCTCGATAACTTCCAAATATCTTCCATTAATATCCTAATAGAACAAGACACCGATCTACTCCCACAACAATTGAAATGGACCAATAAGCAAACAAAAGGAATATCTTGCTCAAACTTTTCCATTTGAGTATCCAACTCTCTCTCTCTCTCTCTCTCTATATATATATATATATGTATCTTCGATAACTTCCCCCAAACATCTTCCATTAATATCCTAATATAACAA